>WSXT02019354.1:0-14222 GCA_011762715.2 Neuroterus valhalla | reverse complement strand
GAGTATCGCTGAGTAACGCCGAGTATTTTACGAGTTCTAGCGAGTCACAGCGAGTAAAACATTACCAAAACTCTTAGGTAAATAAGCTTATTACTTGTATTCGGAATAAATAAGCTTACTTAACGTATTTAAGAACAGGAATACCACGAAATATAGCACTTATTTTCCTAATTCAGAGTATATTCGGAAGTGACTTGCCTCTCGCTCATTAAATGCAGACTTCGATATTCGCGCTCGCTTACAGATCTCAACATTTGTGAAATACACACCTTCTTGCATAAAAATACTGCCACGCTGGGATTTCACAAATCACCTCTTAAGCATTTGTATTGTTCCAATCTGTATTGTATTTCGAGTTGTTTCTCAAAAATAACTTTCTCATCAATTTACATATTATCAAACGATATTCTAAATTAATATTATTATTAAAACTTCTCGTTTTCTGACATTGCTTTTTATGTGAAAGATGTGAAAATTTGTAACAGTTCTTCGAAATGTTTTCCCTCTTTTACTATATCATTTCATTATTGATAATAAACTTATGAAATTTGTTTTTCTTACTTTAATTATTGAATCTCCATAAATAAAATATAAATAATTGAATAATATTATAAGAGAAGGAAAAAAAATTCGAGGAACTGTTTTAAATTCTCGCAGGCAGGGTTGCAGGTTGAGAGGGGGGAATGTTTTCTGGAGTCCAACTGAAGATGGCTCTGTTGGCGCAGCAAACAGGGTATCAATAGGGATAGGGTATTAATCGTTAGTTGAAAATATTTTCTATATATTCCAAAAATTCGAGACAATCCGTAAATAGGATTCCATTTTAGCACAACTAGCTAAACAAAAGATTACGTGTCTTTTCATTTCCACCGGAAACAGCATATTCAAGAGGCGAATGATTCTATAAATTCAAATTGCACAGCCTGCCTGATTTGAAACAAATTAAGTCTCATGAATTCCATTGCTTTGCTGTTGTCAAATTAGGTCCAGCAAGGAAACCTCTTGCACCCAAACACATAGCCGTGATTCAGGATCTACATTTCCGGGTTTATGTGCATATGCCAGATGATCATGTCTTCGCTGGATACCTCTGTGAGAGTCGTGTAGTTCCTTTCTGGGTTACAAACCCGTACCGATCATATACTTCAATGTATGGTGTTTTCATAAAAATGCCTAATGGCCTGAACTATGTTGCGAAAATTGACCTCCTCCCACATGATATTAATATTAATGATAAAATTCATGAACAACACCGCTGTTTGATGGTAACAGGAGTTAAGCCTCTTTTAGCAGGATTTCTTCGTTATTACAATCATCACGAACTATCGACAACTGATCGACCGCGCTGTTTTGTTAGAAGACCAAATGATAACAAGACTTTTGTGGGAGATCTGTATTATGATAACGATGATCCTCCTAGCTGGCTTTTCTAAAAATACTGGGAAAATCAAGATACTCGAGTCTTGAATTTTTTTAATAATATACGGTAACAGGAAATATATATTTTCGTCAGTAGAGGATCACAAGAGAGTTCTCAAATCCAGGAAATAAAAAATGTTTGTATAAAAACAATGTAACATTCTTGAATGAAGGCATTATGATCTCAAAGAAATCCTTGAGTGTTTTATTTTATGTTATTCTGTGTTCTATATTTTTTTAAATCCAGATTCATGCTGAATGTCGTACCTTGCCTAGTTTTAGCGCTTATCAGTATTTTAACCATACATTTTTGAAGTTCTTCTCATTAAAATTTGCCGAAAGAGTTCTAAGAAATTCAAAGTTTTTGAATTCGACATAAAGTGAAAACTTGAAGAGTTGTTCAGAATTGTTAGTTTGTCTATGCTAGGCCAGATCTGGTTCCAGGCAACCCAGTCATACATAAAATTTTTATTACCTGTCTTTTATCAAAAAAGCTCATCGCTTGCCTGGGGGCCTCTCAGCAGAGTGCCAGTTTCTCGGTTGTTCATGCTTGAGTGATTTTGTCCCTCCCCCCGAGCCTCGAACGACGCAGCACGACGGCCCATCAGCCTCGAAAAGGCAGTACCGTAATGCGTAGCATAGAAGTTGTTTACTTGGAGATTTGCGACGCACGTATTCACGAGACTATACATACGGTCCTGAGTGTTTGCCTTCGCTCAGTCAGTCATCGCTCAAAATCTTGTTCGAACTAGATTTCTTATTACTTTTCGCTTGAGGACCACAACCCTCGATACCGGCCCCTAGGCAAGCGATGAGTGTATGGAATGAAATAATAAAACAAGGTTCAAATATCTTTTAGCTAGAAATCATAAACCGATTTTGGATTTCTTTTAGAAGAATTCAGCATTACATTCTTTAAGATCTTATTGGTGTTGACCAGGGTGACTAAGAATTAGGATGTTCGAGAATTGCTGATTAATGGTCGTTTTATTAAAAGAAACAAACTGTGAGGACTCACAGTTTAGTTTTAATGTTTCAAACGTTCATCGACGTTCTTCTACAGAAAATTATTCCAATGTTAAGACATATATGGACCTTGTGGATGCCAATTTTACTGTTGTGTTGTTATGTTCCATAATTTAGCTATTCTATATTTTTATATTATAATGTTATGATAACAAAAAAAAGTTAAACACTTCTTGACTCCGTCTGCGGGACGGCATGGAAAAACAAACATATTCAAGATCTCCTGTGGTTTTTATTTTGAACTAGTGTTAAACTAGGTCCGTCCTGCAGACGGAGTCAAGAAATGTTTAAGTTTTATTTTCATCATAAAAATATAATATAAAAATATACAATAACTGAATTATGGAACATAACAATACAACAGTAAAATTGGCTACCACAAGGTTCATGTATATCTCAACATTGAAATAATTTTCTGAAGAAGAACGTCAATGAACGTTCGAAACGTTAAAACTAAACTGTGAGTCCTCACAGTTTGTTTCTTTCAATAAATCGACCAGAAATCAGAAATTTTCAAACATCTTAATTCAGCATTACATTTTAGAGAAATTCGTGTGACCTGGTTTTCGAATTCTTTCGTTGCAAGTTTTATATTAATGCAAGAGTGAAGAAAAAGTCGATTTTTCCACTGTTTTTTTGTTCACTTTCGCGATGGAAATTGTCCTATGATTAGCTTTACCAAACTTTATGCACGGTGCTGGTTGGAATCGCTGTGCCGCTCATTGTTATAACAAATTACCTCAACAAATGGTCTTCACTATGGATTCTTCTCTTTCGAAGCCCATTTTCCCGTTGAAATTACTTGCTTTTATCAACATAAAATATTGACTGAACCATGAAATTTCGTCCTGAAAAGTTTTCTATTAATTTTATAAACAAATCAAATAAATAAATGCCCAGTGTGGTCATTAAAAGACATTTAAAAATTACTTTTAATCTTGGTTTTATGCAAATTATGTCGCAAGTGATGTTGAGTGGTAGATAATCATCATCTGATATTTTGATATGAAATTGATGCTTTGATTAGCCCTACAGTTTAGCTTACATTGATAAATTGGAGAAGCACCTGAATATCACAGAATCAAACCTTTGCAATAATGCCGTGCTAAAAATTCCTAATTTTTTAATAACTATAGTAAAGATGATGATCAAACAGGCGATGGGTGGTAAATCATGCAGATATACAAAATTACAGTTTCTCGAATCAACAAAGTTCTTTCTCCTATTCCATCGCGAATAAAAGATTAGACCTCCAATTAGGCAACGAATGTTTACTACTCAACGTCATCCTAAACATTCAGTCAAATTCAAGTTCACTTCTTGCTATTTGATTTGGAAAACGCTGACAAAATTCTTAGAAATTCAGTTTTCAGTCACTACTGCTGTCTTCATCCAGAAAAAAATGATGATTCTTCTTCTTTTCTCTACCTGCGTAGCTTTGCTTGATCTAACAAGTAGGTATCATTTCATATAAGAATTATAATTAAAAATGAATTTCTAGATTGAATTTATTACTATGTTGATAAAAATAATGAACCGGATGAAATAGAATCATTCAAATAAGTTGTGACATAACTCCAGGGAAATCCGTTCTCGTTTGCTTCTCTCAATAAAAACCACGCATAATATTTTGAACTCCTCTCGCTGATTTACTTACTAGAATATATTTTCTGACACCATCAAAATAGTTTATAAACAATTTTACTTCACAATATCAGGTGCAGCTCTAAGAATACCCAAATTGCGAACACTAGCAGCTGACCCAATCAAACTCCCTTCTCAAATTACACAGCAAGATGCCGCGGCAACCATCACACACTTCCCATCCCTCTACTTACTAGACCTATTAGTAGGCAATCACTACCAACTTCTCACTTTGCCGCGTACTGAAACTCTCAGTGCGCAATCAGCTTTCACCTTTCTGCTTACTTGAACTCTTATTACACAATTCACACCCACTTTTCACCCCGCTGGGAACTAAGACTCTCAGTACAAAACTACTCCCCACCACGCCGCGTACTGGAATTTCAGTACGCAACAACAACTCCTACGCTACCTATTTCCATCTTTGCCACACACTGGTACTTTCAGTAATCAACCACCACCCACTTTCCGCCTTCCCTTGCTCTAATACTCTCTGTATGCAGCCACCACTCACCTACTACCTTACCACGTACTGAAACTCTCAGTGCGCAATCAGCTGTCAGCTTACACCTTGCCACATACTTGAATTCTTATTACGCGACTGCACTAATTTCTACCCCGCTGCGAACTAAAACTCTCATTACGAAACTACTTGCTACTTCCCACCCCGTCGCGTACTGAAACTTCTAGTAAACCAACACCACCCACTTTCAGCCTTGACGCATACTTGAACTCTCAGTACGAAACTACTTCCTACCGCGCCGCGTACTGGACTTTCAGTACGCAACCACAACCCACTCCTAACCACGTCACGTACTGGATCTTCAGTACGCGGCGTCAAGCCAATTTTTACCTCGCCGCGTAACGTAAGTAATAGTACGCAAACGCCACCTACTTCCATCTTTGCCACACACTGGTACTATTAGTACCAACCACCACCCACTTTCCGGCTTGCCTTGCTCTAATACTCTCTGCATGCAGCCGCCACTCACTTTCAACCTTGCCGCGTACTGAAACTCTCAATGGCAATCAGCTTTCACCTTAAACCTTGCCGCATACTTGAATTCTTATTACGCAATTACACCCACTTTTTACCCCGCTGCAAACTGAAACTCTCAGTACGAAACTACTTCCTACTCCCCACATCACCGCGTGCTGGAACTTCTAGTAAACCACTACCACCCACTTTCAGCCTTGCCGCATACTTGAACTCTCAATACGCAACCGCAACGCACTTCCTAGCTCGCCGCGTACTTGAACTTTAAGTACGTAATCACCTTCTACGTCATACCTCGCCCTTACTTCAACTCTAAGAATGCAACTACTTTCCACTTTCCGCCTCGCCTTGTAATGAAACTCTCAGTATGCTTTCAACTTTCCTCCATGCTTTGCTATGATGCTCTCAGTACGCAACCACTGCTAACTTTCTGCATTGCCGCATGCTTGAACTCTCAGTACGTAAATACAACTCACGTTTTACCTCGCCACGTAATTGAACTGACAGTAAGGAACCATTACCCGCTTCCCTCCTCGCCACATACTGGAACTTCTTGTAATTGATTAATGCTCAGTTTCCACCGCCGCATCCTAGAAAATTCAGTTCACAATTGCAACTAGCCTCTCACTTCCCGGCGTACTGGAACTCTCAATACGCAGTCATCACCCACTTCTCACCTCACCACATACGGAGTCTATCAGTATGCAACCAAAACCGATACCAAATCTTGCCGCATACTAATACTCTTGATACACTATCTTCACCCGCTCTCCACTGAGATCGATTGTACTATTTTGGTTGCTTGAACCCGACGATGGTTTGTGGCAACCGAACCGGCATGATTTCGACGACTCAACATCTTTGGTTGTAGCAGTTTCGTCGCACGAACCTCTCAGTTCAATTGCGGCCCACTGCAAGACGCATGCGCATCAATTACTTTCTTTTCATTAGCTGGAATACCGTAGCATCAGTAATTCATGATCCATGACTCTTTCTCTTACACAGGTGTCCGTGAAGTTCAGGCAGTACATGAATATTTCGAAGCCATGCTATGCTTGTTACCACATTTTTACGCTCGATAGAATAAATATTCTGTCTAAATTTCTTGGAGTAGGATTCATATAATGCTTCAGTCACACCTCATTCGACTCATATAAATAATTCTTACCTGTTGTTAGTGTGAAGACTAATAGAATTTAGCCGTCGCTCCAATTTTCGTTAGAATAATGCCACATCAAATAATGTAACCCGAAAGTTAGTTTGCTGTAAAAGATCCAGAGCAGTATCCGTAACCAAGCTGTTCGGTTGCAGCAATCAAACAGTTCGGTTGGAAAAACCTTATTCTGGTTACGGCAACCAAACCTTTCATTGCGTATGCTAGATTTATATAGCACGCAGCCAACACGCACTTTCCACCTCGCAGCGTACTGAAACTATCAGGACGCAACCACAATCTACTTCCCAGCTCGCCGCGTATTGAAACTCACAGTACGCAGCTAACAGTCACTTTACACTTATCCTATACTGAAACTCCCAGAACGCAACCGCAAACTTCTTACCACTTTGCTTCGTGATAAAATTTTCATTGCGCAACCACTATCCACTTCCCACTTTAATATGTTTATGAATTTTAGAGCATGCATCTAATACCTACTTTCCACCTGACTAAGTACTGGAATTTTTGGCACGCAGTAACTACCTAACTTTCAACTCGGCACCTTATGGAACCGCACATTGGCCCTTCCGCTCCCCTCTCCTTACTTTTGGATCTACCCTCTCCCTCTCATTAATCGCACAAAGAAAGAGAAATATAATCGAAAATATAACGTCATTTGGGTCTTCAGGATGGCTTGCTACCAGACGCACAGTGGGATCAAATCCCGAAAAGGTGGCCAAAACTATAAAATGTTTATGAAATAGGCCAAATCCTTGCCTGGGGGTTTGGGGGATCGCTGATTAGGAATCCGGTGCCAAATATTTCAAAAACAAAATGGCGTATCCAATGTAGCGGGTTATCATGCTAAACAAATGTTTCATTCTTTTAAAAATTTGAGTAGGTTGGTTGTGAAGGTCGCTGAATACGAAACCAGTGCCGAAAATTTCAAAAACAAAATGGCGGATCCAATATGGCGGATGATTATGGTGAAAAAATTGTTGATCCAATTTAAAATTGGTGTAAGGGATTCTCAAAGTCGCTGACTATAAATTCAGTATCGAAAATTGCAAGAACAAAATGGCGGATCCAATATGTCGGGTGATTATGCTAAATTGTTTTTTCTCTTCAAAATTGGTGTAAAGGGGTTTTCATGGTCGCTGATAATTAGTATTTAGAAACAAATAACCTCCCTCGTCCTTCTAAAAATTATTCACACTAGCCTGTAATGATGAAATGTAATGCGCGTCTCGCCGCGACTCATGCTCGAAGATGAGAAATATCAAATAAAAAACGCATCCGCAGGTAATTTTTGATAAATAAATTCAGAAACGTTTACTGAGCACTATGATAATTATTAATTGTTAGAATACTGCAGAATAGTCAACTTTTAATATGTATCAAAATCAAGTTTTGTCTGAGAGATCAGATAATTCGTTTCTAAAGAAAAGTTATCTTGTCAAAAAACAACTGCGAAATTTCGCTTCAGAATCAAACTCTGATATTGTACACACCTTTATCTGAAGAATCCATTCTTCCAGTTTATAACGATCACTTTCGAGAATTGTTGTTTAACAAAACTAAGAGACACTTTTTCTGTACCTTGCTCCAAGAACTTGACAGAACAGATAAGACCAAGTTCAGACTAGGTTCCGAAGCCATTTTTACAAACAAAAGACTATCTGACTCTTGAAATGAATGTACGAAAACCTTCATTATCAACTACGCCAGTCAAAATAGCGATTTAAAAAAAAATATATATTTTCCATTTTGGCCAGCTTTCTTCGATTTGTGACCACTATGAGACGGAACGTTCTCGACTGACAGGTAAGTCACACGTACACTTCTGACCAAAGCAGCTTGTACCACTTAGTGCACTTAGTATTTGAAATGGTTTTCGTATCGATGTACATACGTATTTGAACTTTCTTCTGTATAAGTATCCCGTATGGTATCAGTATTCCATATCCGTGTCTCAATTGATATTTCTCTATTACATTCGTTTCCTATGGATATCAAAACGCAAACGAATTCGAAAAACAGATACAAAGACGGATGCAGAAGAATGAATGTTTACGGACACGCATGCAGACACGGAAAAACAGATATGAAATTTTGTTGCCAGTAATATAAAAGCAGTTTAAGTTGAATCGACACAGATGAAGATACAATATAGTTTGCATGATAACCATAATTATTTTCTTATAAACTTCATTCACGTCAAGGTAATTTTTGTTATGGATAAACATTACCCTGAAATCGATGTGAAGATAACACTATCTCCCTTTTGTTAAACAGATTTGAAAATGGAACGAAATATCAAAACAGGCACTAAATTTTCAAGGTTAGCCTTGAATATGATACCATCATCATCACCCGTTCTTTATCCTGCTCTATAACACCGAAATCATTTCTTTCCCTTTTGAAACCTCCTCCAATTCGAGGCTCGGGGTATCGATGAGTTTCAAAGGCGTGTGGTAGTATTGTGAGGAGGTGACCCGGGGATTGTAGTAGGTTGGGTCGTTGGGTATGAGGTCCAATTAAGATGTTTTTCAACACGGTGGGCTTTAGCCTGCAGCATCTCTGTATCTAGGCATCGCACTGAGGCACCTAGTCTATCCTTCCAGTGGAATTCATATGCATACATGAATACATTTCACTATTCTCCAATCAACCTATATCACGGCATATTCGCGCATAGTTCTCACTTCTGGTACTAGTCACGTTCTCTGATTCTCACCCTCTTTCCACCCTCACTCATCACACTGTTTTCGTCTGGCTCGCGTCACCCTGGAATTATTTCGTCTGCTCAACCCTGGATACTTTTGGTCTACACGAAATGTATATTCTCACGCTAATGAAGGAGACACCACTTTTCTCTATCATCAGCTGAGTCCATGCTTGTTTTTTTTTCATGAATTAGTCCACATGATTACGATTTAGGAATCGGGTCAAAGTTCTCCCGCGTGCATAAGAAACAGGTCAATTTTTTTTAATTTCTCAATTTTTCATATTAGTGATTAAATAAACAAATAAGGCTGTTCTGTTATGGGAAAACCCGGAGACTAAAATATGTTGTAGATAAGTTTTAATAAGTTGATAAGCTGACCTGATTTGATGACAGCTCTGTCGAGCTTATTAGAAAAATAATTCTGACGTTGTGAGCTGCGTCTCAATGTCAGCTGTGCCAATCGAAAAAAAAGGGAATCTTCTTCTGAAATAGCCAAAATTATTTTTAACGAACGACAACCTAATGACGATAGAAGATCGTTTATTCAATTCCTATACATCAAACCGTCAAATGATAGACTAACTGCTGTTGCAGAATAGCATGCACCTAAATTATATTTTTTATCGATTCTCTTTCAAATTTTTATTCGGTAGGGGGTTTTATTTGCAGAGGCCTGGAACTAGAAAAATAGGTATGAAACGTTTGTCAAATAGGAGAGAAATCTGCTTCGTCTGGAACTTTAATGTGCACACTGCTTTCAAGTTCCTAATGCCGCTAGGTTTTTCTCCTGCGCAAATATTTTCTTGCTCTCGCTTCTTTGAGAGAAACACCTGAACCTTATTCGTTTCGAATTACGAAGTCAGGACACACGTCGCTGATATTGAATTTTTCTAAAGAATTTTCTCAGGCGGCGATCATTCATGGAAATGGTGTATATCCAGGTGTCGAATTTGGTTTATTTACCCTTTCGACGTTGGGAAGTTCCATAACTTACTTTGAAGGACAAGTAATAATGGTTTGAAAATACGATTTTTGCATAAGAAAAGAAAATCACGCAGAAAAATAGCGCATGACCCATATTGATATCTGTTATAAAAAATTGTGCAACTTCAAAATTTTACAAGTTCATGAAATAAAAACCGGAGGCGTATATTTAGGAAGTAGTTATTTTCCACATGGAAAGCACAATGAAAAGCAGTGTAGAGACAAATGTTTGATGCAACAAGGCCGTTTTTAGTTAAAATTGATTGTATTGAATGTATGTTATATCAATTCTTGCGCCATCATCATTCATTAGTCATTTCACATGAATCTTCATTACCAGTTATTCAGATTTGGAACCCTAATTATTGGTAGTGAGAATTCGCAAAACAAACTTGATACGGATTTTGAAAATACAGACGGAGAATCTGGCGCAGATCACGTCACAGAAAATTGAACTTCTTATCTTATTTGAAAATTCCCATTTCGTCTCAATGACGTGAAATATGTCTAAGATTTGAATAATCAATAAGTTTAGTACACAAGATTTCTGTTCTGCGGATGATGAATGGAATGTCTTGTTAAAATTGATCAGAATGGTTAACCTGATAATTTTTTTAAGAGGCTATACGAAAGGAATTTTGTTGGCCCTTTTGAAAGAGAAAACTGAGTGTTCGATTAAAGGAAAAACCATGAGTCCAAATCTTTGCAAAAAATAGTAGGCAAAACTGATTATCACATTAAAGACAGGTCGGAAATTAAACGTAAAATAGATAAAATCAACATTCCGAATGGATATACTATCATATCTCTAGATATAGTTTCTATGCACACAAATATATCTTGGAAACTCATTTTGAACTCTATAAATAATAGATGGAAAGAACTTAGACAACATACTTTTTTTAATAAAAAGGACTTTAATGAGATTCTCAGTTTAGGCTCAGATTTTTCTTACTGCAAATTCAATTAGGTTTCTACAAACAAATTTTTGGACTACCAATGGTGTTACCAATTTCAGCAGCTGCTGCTAACATTGTCATGGAAAATATAGAAAAATAAATTCTGAATAATTTAGACTTTAATATCATTTTTTACTGTCGATTCATTGATGACACATTAATTTGTCTTGCCAAGAATAAAATAGATGACATTCTTGAAAAATCTAATTTAGCAGACGATAAACTAAAATCACTATTGGATTGGCAAGATAAGATAAAAAAAATTTCTTGAATCTGACACTGGAAATAGAAAAAAATAAAATTATAAGTAATTGGTACCGCAAACCAATGTAGTCAGGACGCTTTCTGAATTCCGCTTCGCATCAACCAATTTAGAATAAAATTGTTGTTATTTTTGGTGTTGTAGATAGAGCTATCATATTATCTGATATAAGACATCATAAAGAAAATTTGAATATTGTAGAAAATACCTTATTAAAAAATGGACATCCATTAGATTTATTAAAAATGAAGATTGATGAACGTTACAAGTCTATTACAAAAATGAAAAACTCAAATAAACAAAAAGGAAATTTTGATAATCAAGACAAAATTACAGTAACGCCATATATCAAAGGTTTTGATAAGGTTATTTTTAGAATCTTCAATAAAAAAAGTAATATCCAAATTGTGTTTTATGTTAAAAATACTTTTGACAAAATGCTTTCTCCAAATTTTAAAGATTCAATTATTGAATCCCATATTGTTAATAGAATTTATAAAATATCATGCTTAAATTGTGATATGACATACATTGGACAATCTTCTAGGCATTTAGGTATAAGAACTAAAGAACATGAGAAATCTGTGGAAAAAATAGAGACAATGCAGCATTAGCAAAACATGCTTCTTGTAAATCACGT
The DNA here is from genome assembly GCA_011762715.2 of Neuroterus valhalla. Taxonomy (NCBI): domain Eukaryota; kingdom Metazoa; phylum Arthropoda; class Insecta; order Hymenoptera; family Cynipidae; genus Neuroterus; species Neuroterus valhalla. The sequence goes on along the minus strand of WSXT02019354.1, from coordinate 2,407 downwards.
CATAATTTTCATTTTAATATTGAGAATTTTAAAATTCCTAATATAGAACCAAATGCAACAATCCTAAGAATTGTTGCATTTTTTACTACGACATTATAGTTCTTATCTCAATAAAATGACGTTTAATAACAGTTCAAATTGAAAAGAGTTGAAAAGAAAAAAAACTTCTATAAATGTTATGTAACCTAATCATTTAACATGCTTCTTTATTAAAGCATAGCTTGAACTAACAATCATCTTCGGAAACTTTTCGCTGGACTTATGCTTTTTTCTTCGATCTTCATTTAATTAGCAAGGTACTAATGTCTCATTGAATTAATTCAAGCATTCTAAATTAAATAATTTCTTTTATTTAAAATTATTTATTCCAGTTGCTTATCACTGCTTTTCTGAAATATCGAGATAATGATGCACTTAGTAAAATGGAAATCGGATCCAAAAATTTTGAAGATTCTGGAAAGATATTATGACCACAAGAAAATGGAAAGTTTTGTTTCCAATTCACTACCTTTTGTTGTTCTAACTCACTCCAAATAAATCTTTTCAAACTTTCCCTCCAACGAATGTGTATCGTTATGCTCTGAGAGGAACTTTCAGGAATTTGAATTGCCTAATAACTGCGAATAGCTTTCGCTGTTCTCCTTCCCTATCTCCATCATTGTTTCGTCATCTCAGAATTCCTAGATTCGAAACACGGCATTCTGCGTTCCCAGTTCCGCGATATCTCAGACATTCAGTTTAGACACGGAATTTGAACAATGCACAATATTAATTATATCGTTTGTTCTTGATGTTGAGGGACGTTGATTTATTGTTCTGGCATTGTGGATAAATCCACGCCTCGTCGACATCGAGTGCTGTAATACCAAACATCAATAAATTACTCAGAACTCCCATAAATTGATTATACTAATCGTTTGTTTGGTAGAAGCCCTTAACAGTAATTGGATAACAAATAAAGACTTGTCAGTTCCCAAACATGTATATATTATCTTCAAGCATGCAAAAGGGGATAATTTGATACACAAGAAAAATATTTTCAGCTATTTAGAGGTATTATTATAACCACTGGCATAATATTTGTGTAATTAGCCTCCCAGTGAAATATGTATGCAAATTGTAGGTGTTGGAACCAGTGAAAGAATAGGTCTGTAATCAAATGGAATTCATCCTGATTGTCGGTGTAAACCGATATCGGGGCGACTCGCGAGTGACAATTACACTGAATCGAAAGCCGATTAATTTTACCTGGTTCTGTGCCTCCACGCAAATTATAAACAACAGGAACGTTCGGACGGTTAAAACAGACTCGAATTGCCAATTAAATCTGGCTGACGATAAATTTGGGATACGTGTGCAAGTGTTACAATCTAGGGGATCGCCTTGTCATCGCAATAACCGTGTCTCGTTCCGCAGATTTAGGCTGCTGATCTACCCCCAACACTATTGTAAATTTGTTAATTAGCTCGGCTAATTGTGGACCTAGGCCAGTAATGCACTCTCCTTTGGAATGACAGTGGCACTAAAGAGGATTTCCATTTAACGCACGATTTTGTATAGAGCTCAAAAAGAGGTGTAGGAGAAATCACCCAACAGTGGTTAACAGAAATTTGTAAACTGTAGTACGCACAAAGCCTTATATAAATAAACCAGCACTTATGACATGAATGGAACTGATGAATTCAGCTTTGTAATAAGATTTTAGGGGAAAAAAATCATGAGCAACTATAAAGTTCTTTCACTTACACCAAAAAGTGGAAGATGAAGATGTATTCAAGCGTACCTTTAAAAGGTATTTTACGCATACGCTACTACATATCAGAAAAACAAGAAAATGATATTATTCCCACTTCAAATAGAATTAGCAAACATGTAATATCAGTTTTTCGCTTCACATCAAATCCAACCCATAAGAAAAAAGACGTTTTTGTACATTTTATTCAGAACTCTCAATATTAGGTGAATCGAGTTCGAAATTCACCATTTCTCTTCACAATTAGTGTTCCAGAAAAACCCCATAAATTGGAAAATGGGTTTTTAAAGTTTTTGGCGCCAATTATGATTTTTGCGTTTTTTTAACGCACATTCTTTCAATACATGAAATACAACTTTATACTAATAATGAGATGTTTATTTAAATTGTTTCAACAATTCTATTATCCTTATTAGCAACTTTCTCTTAGAAAAAGTTTTGAAAGTCAAGGTTTTTTTATGAATTTTTCAACCTATTTTCAACATTATTCAAACATTGTTTAAACAAATTGTAAATGTTTGAAGCTCTCTCCTTCTAGATTATTACTACACAGTTGCGGTTTTATCGAGGGGTACATAACTCTTGCAATCAGTGTACACGCGTTGTTGCAATCACCTTGCAATCACTTGAAATCACCGTGCAATCACTTGCGAT
>WSXT02019343.1:0-10669 GCA_011762715.2 Neuroterus valhalla | reverse complement strand
CCCCCTCCCACTACCCCAAGGGGGGGGGGGGTGTCATCCCCCCCATCGGACTGCGTAAAAAAGATAAGTGGTGTCCCTCTCCCCATTCCGCCGAGGGGGGGGGGGGGGGGGGGGGCAGAGAGTGACCGCTTTGACTGGTCATAGAAATAATATAGGTCAAATACCTCTCCCTTCCCCCAAGCCTGGCGGAGAGCGGAAATTGAACAAAATGAATAAACTTTCAAAAAATAGCTGCATTTGTGGTAAATGCCTGAATTTTCAGCCCAGACAATAATTTTTCATCCAAGAAGAAATAATTTTCTACCATGAGACAAATTTTGAATAAAATACTAGAATTTTTAAGCAGAAAATCTACTTCCCGACTGAGAAACGTCAATGTCAGGCAAAAATTGAATAATCGAACATTTAGTTCAATATATTTCTTTTAAAAAAAAAAATAAATAAATAACACTAAATTTTAATTTCTAGCGAATCTCTCAATATTCAAATGAATTTGTCCTTTTTTTAACAAAGAGCCGAATTTTATACTGACAGATTTGGAACGTTAACCTGAAATATGCATTTTCAACGAAAGAGGGCATTTCACTCGGAAAGTTAATTTTTCTACCAAATTGTTGAACTTTGAGGCCGAATAGACAAGTTTTATACGATTATGTTAATTCTCAATTCAAGAGTAGGATTTAATTTCAAGGTAAATATTCAAATTCTTGATTATAAGACCTTACATTAAACCATAATAGATCAATTTCCAAACAAGAATATAAATTTTCAACCAAGCAGATTAATTTCCTATCAAATAATTGAATTATCAAGCTTAAAGGACAAGTTTCGCAAAGGATTTTGAATCCTAAACTCAAAATAAGATTTTCCAACAGAAAAGGTTATTTTATAGTAAAAAATGCCAAAAATGTGATGTTTTATTCAGGAATTTAATCTTCTATCAAAGATCTAAGTATGCACATAAATTTCTTCATTTCTCAACCAGCAGCTGAATTTTCTATCGATACATTTGAACTGTCAACAAAAATATGCATTCTGAACGAGAAAGATTATTTCCAACCGAAGGAATGAATTTTCTAAGGTATTATCGAAATTATAGGCCAAATAGACCAGTTCTATTCTCGATGGAGTCCCTGTAGCTGCCAGGGCCGCGAATTTGATCACGAAAGTCTTTATATTTTTTCCAGGAGCACCTTTGCCAGGGTAGTGTCGCGGCTAACACCATAAGGGCGACAAAGAATGCAGTAAAATACTCTTACGGGAGCATTATGTCCGTAGATATACGTCGTCCCAGCTTGGATTGGATTCTCAGATAGTATGAGCCATGAGTTCCCAGAGAGTTTATGACACGCCCTGCACTTATCGCTGCAAACTTCTCGTTGTAAAATTGGGCTACGGTATAGAAAGTTGAAAATAGCACACGCGAAAAAGAGTTAGTTCTGCTTTCATGTGATGAAACCAAAAGGATAGAGTAGAACCGGGACGGAAAACATTCGAGTGGCAGATATCTTCTCCAATGACAAGTTGGACGACCAAATCCATAAAAGAAGGTGCTTGTAACTACTTCTGAAAACCTCCTATACCGATCTGCGTTGTTCGTCAATCTTTTCATACAGGTCTAATCATCAAAATGATTATGTCATTCACGATAGCTGGTAATATCTTATATAAGCTGTTTAGACGATTTATTGGCACCTCACATTGAGCCTTTACACTAGTCACTGCAAAATAGACACCTTCGACTTCAAATATAGGTAAAGATCCAGGTTAGATGTTAGTGTGTGGAAGTGAACTCCTTCTACCAAAAGTTCCTAAATTCATCTGGTCTGACAGCAGCAAAGTTCTTTGTGTCTCTTAATGCTTCTTTTACCTCTTCGGCAGTAGACCGTCTGCGAAAATCTGTTGATCTCCTCGGACTCGTGTGTGCTTTTGACGAAACAAGGGGAAACGCTGAAGAAAGGCGACGGTGTAGCAAAAAACTTTTGATCCTTCCTGATCCATCCCTTTTTCTTTTGTGTCCTTCTCCTTGCTTCGAACATCAAATGTGTCTTATCATTTATCAACATTGTGTAACCTAATGATCAGCAGATGTAGGTAATCACACACCGCATAAGGGAACCGTTCTATCGAGCTCAGCCAATCTTTTCATCTACCGTCGGCTTGGATCTTTGATTTTAATCAGCCAGAGCTTCTGCCGCATCATGGACGTCACAAGCGAAATTCCACAGGTCGGACTTTTCCGTTAGATGTTCGGGAAGGGTTGCATCCAGTTCATCCAGATCGTGGGGCTGAAGAGGAACATAGATGTGAATTTTCCTTCCTGTCTCAAAATTGCCATCGTCTCTTAGGAGATGGTTTGTTTCAGAAATTGGTTCAATTTCGGTTTCCGAACTTCTCTGGCTTATTCCTACAGCAGTTGAGGGAGCGTTTCGCGTACACCTCTTATTCGCAAAAGGTTGATGGCACGATTTTGTGATCCTTGCTGTGGAAGGTGCAAAAAATCTGGGTTTTATGGTATTACAGAGTATGTAGACACGCCATTTAATCTCTGCGATTAGAAACTGTACTGGCATCGTAGCAATCGAGAAGGTCGTCATCAAGTAAATCCGTCCATAGACAACTTCGATTGTCTCGCTTGTTCACCATTGTGTTTTTATTTATTTCAGCACGCCGGCCTCTAGAATGATCGTCAATACTTCCTGAACCATTGTCGGGTGCTCTGCACGTACGATAATTTTTTAATGTATTCACAACTGGATTTGAGTTTCCATGGTTGTTCTTACGAGTAGCTAGGGAAGGGATGGTCCACCCTTGCACAGCCTTGTATGAGAAGGTGACGTCCGCTCCAGGGTCGCATACTCGAGGAGGTGACATGGTTTCCTAGAGACACCGTTCACGATACTAATCCTTGATGCCACGCAGCCTTATGCGAGGTTGCTTACTTTTTAGCTTGGTGGTTTCTCCTCCGAGACCATCCCAAGACAATCGTCCGCATTTGTTTATTAGCTTTTGTATTCGTATTAAGTAGTTATCCTTGGTATCTAATTGAACGACTGAAGTGAAACCTTGTGAACTTTCAAGATTCAGAATAAACCTGCTTGTCCCATCCGGTTTTGGAACTGAAAAAATTGTGGAAGGAATCGACCTGATTTGGATTGCAGTTAGATATGGCATCTTTAATTAAAAATTTTTGAATATTTTGTGAGATGTGCAGTTCTTATGTTTTGGCCCAGAACGTCTCCTTTAGAGGTATTTTCCTGAACCACTGACCTGTAGAACGGAATTATGTAACGCTTGATGGATCCTAGAATTCTCGAATCGGATGCTAGTGGTTTGCACTTTTCTACCCAAGCACTCAAAGTACCCGCTGTCTTAGGTGACTTCTGTCTTCCTTGTTCTAGAATCTCTCTTTCTGAAATGGCAGATTTGTCACCTGTAACGACTGTGGTGACTGTGATGGTTTTTAACCCTTTTGTTGAAATAAGGACTTGATGAATGGCTGTTTTCTTCCGCCCGCTGACGATTTCCTCTGTGGTTGACGTTGCGAGGAGAGCTTCAAGCCTATCTCCTCATAACTTTCCGAAAAGCCATTCGTCAGGTATGGATGATTCTAATGTACCGTAGGCCCCTCACTAAGCACCTTCTCGTCAGAGATTCGTTTCTCTGAAGGTCAGCTAGAAGCCTGCCAACGTCACTTAGGCTTTCTAAAAGAGGGAACTTCTTCAACTTATCAATAATGATACCTTCCAAACACTGACCCACCAGTGCTAAACATGCTGTTATCTTTTTCTGCTTTTCAACCATACGTGTATCTCTTCTAATACCTTGTTCCTTCAGGTAGGCCTTGATTCCCTCGCTTAGTCTTGGAGGAATCATAATAACGCAGTTTATTGAAGGTGAATATTTTTCAATGAGCACACTTTTTTCCTCTGTCGGAAGACCTCTTTCCAAAATTTCTTCCCACCTTACAGCATGGAAGAGTTCGTTTTATTGATACTATTTCAATTAATCCAATGTTCTCATCCCCGTGTAATTATTCTAGACCCAGAGAGGAGAAGACAATTGGAAATTATTTATTGGAATAAATCATCGATTTATTCCAAATACTTAAATACAATCGCTCAGTCTTTTGATATTTGTTCGAGGTACAATTTTCAGCGAGCGTGGCTTTAAGGACGATGCTTACGGTTCAGTCTTCTTATTAGAATACAATCTTACGCCTAAAATACTATGTCGAACATTCTACGGGCTTCGTTACCCTCCACGACTCTCTGAAGCGTGATTCAGCGTGCCCGGGGGGTGGTCTGGAGATCAAATAGCGATCTGGGGGTTATCGCTGTGTACCCTGAAGGTGCTAGAATAAAATAAAGGGGGTCTGGAGCTTGGAACAGCGTACCCAGATTGTCTGGAGCCTGTAACAGCGTGCCCAGGTAGAAAAAGAGTAAACCAAAAGGGTCTGGAGCCTGTAACAGCGTGCCCAGAGCAGAAATCAAAAAGGGACTGGGGCCTGTAACAGAGTACCCAAAGTGTAGCCCTGAAAAAAAGGTGTCTGCAGTCAGCTGAAAAAAGAGCATTAGTCCAAAACAACGTCTACGCACACGGTTGGTTGCGGGAGAGAGAGGGTCCTGCCCACCTGGTGTCGCTTGCTCGGACCTATCCCTACCGTGTTTCGCCTTCCGAGTGGCTACCTATTCGTCGTATTCTCCCCGTGTAATCGTATGGCCTAACCTCAGGCGTTAGTCAAAAATTGGTCCGTATCAAGCAATATCTTCATGAACGGGAAAGGATGAGATTCTGTCCTCAGCCACTCAATTTACTGATGTCCTCTAGAACAGAGAGATCAGCAATTTCTTGTTTTTTCCTTCCGTCTTTAAATTCTTTGATGCAGATCTAGGATTCAGAGATTGGAGTCTCTGAAGCCGCAGAGGGAGAAGTCTCTTGGGTTCTATCCTGTGGTGCTAGAACTCCTTTATTAGAATAAGCGATTTCCTTATCAGGAGAGGCTGATGTGCGATTTCGTTGAAGATGACCATCATATCCCTCCAACTCCATTCTATCCAACGGTTAAGATGCGTCATGCATATGTTGATATATATCATCTACCGATCTATTCGAAACTGAAGAACCTGAAAACGTAAGAATATGTTGCTAATGATTGCACAAAACTTTTTAATTCGTTATATTTAGACACTTGTTCAAAATTATGGATGACTAATTGAATCCTAAGAGTGTTTTAGGTTTTTCTTTCCTCTGAAAGGTAAACCATATTCCCTACGGGTTAGAGTTCTCAAGGAACATTTGAGCTTTTGTTTAGGCTAGAACTGTGCATAAGACCTCACACGTTTTGTTGGGGCCTTAGTGTGAGTCAACTTGGAAACATGCATACTGTCATACTACCAGATATTATGTGTCTACAACAGAATGGTTCCATTTTTTCCCAAAGAGGAACTGTGGATAGCACCAGGTAAGGCACTGTGGTAAGGCACCAGGTCCTGACGGCATCCCGACGGAGGTGGTTTGCTTGATGACAGAGAGGCATCTGTTTGTGCTGCTTATCATTTACAACGCCTGCTTCATATCTAGAGTCTTCTGCTCAAGGTGGAAAAAGCAGGAATTTGTCCTATTGGACAATGAAAAGGGGCCCCCGGTTACTGCGTTTCCATACAGACCACTCTGCATGCTCGACGTGATCGAAAAGCTCCTTGAAAACATGCTGTGCGCCAAATTGAGAGTCGCAGTAAAGGCAGCAGGGGGACTTGCTAAAAACCAACATGGTTTTCGGGAGGGAAGATCAACAGTGGGAGCGATTTAGGACACTCTTTAAAAAGTTGAGCAAGCTTGGAGCGGAAATCATCGGTCCAGAAAGTTTGCATAATGATCACCTCCGAAGTTAGGAATGCGTTCGATTCCGTTCAATGGGTTGATATTCTTGATGTCCTTGAAAGGAGGTTTGAAATCCCAGCGTACCTCCTACGTTCACTGGGCCATTACCTAATAACAACCCGATCCGATCCGTTCCCGACCTCTGGAACGCTGTCTGTGACGTTGTCCTACAAATGGACCTACCTGACGGTGTTAAACTGATCGGGTTCGTCGATGATCTGGCGGCAATGATCCAGGCTGGATCGGAAGAAACGGTAAGGCTCCTTGTTGAAGAAGTCTCTAGGAGGGTTAGGAACTGGCTACAAGCTCACGACCTCCAGCTTGCCACCCATAAGACGGAGGTGGTGGTTCCTACTAGGCAAAGGTGGTTTAAAAACCATTCATTGCAGAAATTGTTGATCATGACATCGAAGCCATAAATGTGTTAAAATACCTTGGAATCGGGATTAATGAGAAGCTTTCTTTCAAGATCCGAATCGCGAAGGCAGCAGGAAAAGCTGAAACTATGGTCATCATGCTATCAAGGCTTATGCTGAACTAAGCTAGCCCCAGGAGCTGTAGGAGGAGGATTTTGATGAGCGTGGCAAACTCCATCATGCTTCACGGCGCAGAAGTTTGGGTGGACGCTCTCAAACTAGGATGCCATTGGAAGAAGCTGATTGCTGTTCAGAAGAAAGGAGCCTTAAGAGTGGCATGTGTTACCGATCCGTATCCGGCCCGGCGGTGTTGATCATGTACGACAATCCACAGAGTAATAATTTCCTGAGAAACTTTCCAGAAACTCCGAAATTATTATCGAAGATGATGCTTTCTCCGAACGTGAATTATGATGTAAACTTTCCAAAAACGAGGAAAAACGAGGAAAGGAGAAATAAATTATGTTGGTCATCCGTTGATCATAGCGGGATTTATCCTCATTGATCTGCTTGCCGCTGAGCGGAAAAGGCTTTATGAAGCCAAGAGAAGGAGAACTGACAAGAACATTGCGATCCGAAAGAGGCATGAAACGTTTCTCAAGTGGGAAGAGCAGTGGAAATCAGACGAATGAGGAAGGTGGACTGCCAGGATAATAGGCGAAGTGAAAACGTGGGTCAACAGGAGACATGGGGAAGTGAATTATCACGTTACCCAATTTCTTCTTGGCCAAAGTCACTACAATTCCTACTTATTGCACAGGAAAAAAAAGCCTAGCCCTAGCTGCGACTATTGCCCGAATGAGGCAGATGATGCGGAACATACGTTCTTTAAATGTGAAAGATGGGAAGCGGAGAAGCAAACTTTGGAAGGAGTGATCAGCCTTACGCTGACGCCAGAAAACATTGGAGGAGTCATGAGCAATTCTCAGACGAACTTGAACAACATCGCTCAGTACTTCGAGAAGGTTCTCCGGTAGAAGAAGAGAGAGGAAAAGTTCAGAGAGAGAGAGAGAGAGAGAGAGAGAGAGAGAGCTGAAGACTCTAGTGTTTTACAACGAAGACAATATCCCTCATCACGAGTTCGAAGGCCAGCGAGCCCAACAAGTGACAGCTGCCCTTTCTACCAAGGACGACGCGCATCCTAGACAAGGCCGGTTTAGTTTCTGAGACGGTCCTTGTGGTCCCCAAAGTTTCAATGTGGCTAGTGCATGAGCATTTTTCTGTTTTTTACTCCTGGAATGGGATTTGAGTGTATATATGCATGTACAGTTGTATACTAGCAGATAAAAATTCTCTTAAGTGTTTTTTTCAAATTCGGAAAAATGACGGAGATACGGGAATTCAAATTTTTTCGTAATTTTTTTTCGAATATTCCATATTTTCGGTTTTGATCAAACGATTTAACGTTTTAGGCTCTAGAACTGTTCGTATTGATATGTCGTGTTATATAATTCAAATAATTATCCGGAAAAATCGAATGTTGATGTTTTATTGAAAGCTCAAAAAACTTAAATCGTGTTCTTGAAAAAACTGCTGGTGTCAATCCAAGCTTTGGGCGATCTCTCAAAGAGACAGTGCGGTTTTCAAAAAGGACGCTCCACAGTACATGCGCTCCAAGAAGTGGTGGAAACTTCTGCCAAGGTAGAAGGAGAAACTCGGTTCACTAGGAGAGTTGTCCTACTAGCATGACTAGATGTGCGAAACGCCTTCAACACGGCCAGGTGGTCCGAGATGATCAAGGCACTTGAAAAATTCAAGACCCCGGAGGACCCCATGCGTATCTTTTTGGAAGGATCTTCATAAACGACACAACGGGTGGTCAAAAAAGATGAGAGATTACAGCCGGAGCAGCCCAAGCGTCAATTCTTAGCCCTGACTTGTAGAACATATCGTATGATGACATCCTGAGGATACAAATGCCAAAAGATACATTCCTTTCAGGCTACGCAGACGATATACTCGCAGTGATCGTTGCAAAAACAACAAGGCTGTAGCATTTACGTTAGCACTAAGTAGGCACGCGACCAACATGAGTGGCCCAAGAACCGGAAAGCGCCGATTGCTTATAATGGCTGCAGTGCAGCAGAAATGTGCGCTCGGAATTGCCTGCTCTTACCGGACGGTTTCAGAACCAGCGACCCTAGTGACCGCGGGTGTGATTCCAATCCATATTCTGGCCTCTGCGAAGAAGCAGGTGTTTCGCAGGCAACCAGGTACTTTTAATTGACACAATTTCTCTCAGGGCATGAGTATTTCCGTACTTACCTATATAAGAGAGAAAAGGTTGGAAGCGCGAGATGTGGGTATTGCAATGCAGAGAAAGACGACACAAACCACATGTTTTCCAAATGCGACCGATGCACAGTGGGACCAAATCCCGAAAAGCTGGCTAAAACTATGAAATGTTCATAAAATGGGTCAAATTTTCTTACCCAGGAGTTTTCGGGGTTGCTGATCACGAATCCAGTGTTAAAAATTTCAAATACGAAATGGCGGATCCGATATGGTGGACGAGTATGCTAAATAGATTTTTTATGCCTTTCAAATTAAGTAAGAATTTTCAAAGATTATTTTTAAAAGAAATGAAAACTGACAATAGTTTTATCATTACCTCCTATGAATATCAAAGATTATTACCGTATTTAAAATCAGGCTAGCCATTTTGGAATTCTGGATCCACGTGATTCGGCGTTAATGAACTCATTGACAATAAAATGTCACATCCAGATTACGAGCTTACTCAAGCAAACTGCTCACGATTATACAGCTCCGCTCATTCTATTAAAACCAGAGGCGAATTAACGGAAGGGCTAGCAGGGGCTGTAGCTCTAGGCCTCGACATTGGGAGGGCCCCGCGAGCTCTTAGAATAAAAATAATTCAATTTTGCACATGCATGATGCATGAATACAAATTGATGTACGGGAGCAATATGGATCGATTCATTTTGATGATTCAATGATTGTTTTTGTCAGAGAAAAATCGAGAAAAAAATATTTCTAATTCTATAATTATTGGTAGTTTTTAATATATAAGTACCAAAGGAAAAACATTTGCGAGAATAAATTATAAAAATAATTGTAACATAGTTTTTATTTATATTCAAAAAATGATCACATTTTACAGCCCCTAAGTGGCCCTCATATCCATTTTAGTCCCGGGCCCCGTAAAGCTTTAATCCACTTCTGATTGAAGCCAGTCGGTACATTTCCTGTGCAACACCCTTATAAAGTTAGGGCAAAGTAACGAACACCCTACTAAAACCGATTGGCGATTTTCGCATAGGACATTACACGTCGGGAAATTGAAATCTTGGGACTTTTTCTGATGTGTCCGGAAGGGCGGAAGAGTCAAACAACTCAACTTTTCTCTAAATGTTTGCTTCATTTATTCAAACAGTACTGACCGCTAGCAGATGAATCCATTTTCTAGAAATAAAAAATTTTAGTCCTATGAGTTTCTGTAAATTCCGGAGTACAGAACTAGTTTTCGCACTACGAAACCGTCAGGTGTTCACGGAACGAAGGCCACGTTCAAACTATCATAAAATGACAGTTAATAGGGAAAGGGGCCTCAAGGTTAAAGATTCTGAAACCCTAATTATTCCTCTACAAAAGACACCTACTCTGATCTCTGAAATTGGAAATTTATTTTTGTTATCTTTGCCAGCTTCTCGGGATTTGGTCCACTGTGCGATGGGCTGACTTGAAACGCAGCCTTGAGAACGCGGTTGGATACGTAACACTAGAAGTGCGAACACTTAGTGCGATGCTTGAGAAGGAGGAATGGTGGGACAGGGTAGCTGACTTTGTTGAAACTGTACTCCGACAAGAGGAGAGAAAAGGACAACTCGAAAACTAACGCTCCTACGATCGAAGAAAAGAAATTTAATCACCCCCAAAACTCATCTAAAAAGCCGAAAGCCGACGAGCCCTGGTGCGAGTCAAATCGTACCGCTTGGGACGACGCGCGATATATAGGAAGACAGGAAAGTCAAGAAGTGAAAAAAAGCAGAAAACCATTCGGAGGTCTCGAAAGAAGAGTCAAGTTGTCACAAACGCAGCCCAAGCAGCCAGACCCAGCTAAGATGTTCGAAGGCCAACGAGCCCGTTGCACGATCCCGTGGTGCTGCTGAGGACGACGCGTAACATCTTGGCTGAGAATCAGGCCCGTAGCCAGGAACTTCTTCCGAGGGAGGGAAGGGGGATCGCAATCTATCTGCAATTTGCACAAGGCTTGGACTCAGCGTCACATAGAGGGAGTCTCGGAATTTCGCGAGGAGGGGGGGGGGGGGGGGGCAGGGCCCCCTTGGGCCCCCTTCCTGGCTCCGGGCCGGCTAAAAAGGGAGGGGGCAAAAAAAAAAAAGGGGGAA
>WSXT02019332.1:0-14224 GCA_011762715.2 Neuroterus valhalla | reverse complement strand
AACATTTTTAGTTTAAAAACCCAAGTTTTATACCAAACATAATAGTTTTCAACCAAAACAAAGAATCATAAACTAATAGAAGTAAATTCTCAAACAGACTAATGGATTTCCAATAAAAAGATTGATTATTGTCAACTGAAATTTGAATACTTATGTTTTGAATTTATCCAAGCAAATGAATTTTTAACTACAGCTATGAAATTTCAAATTTTTTAGCAAAGTGATGAAACTCCACATAAAATTATAAATGTTCTACTGTAGTACTTGAATTTAAAACCAGAAAGACGAGTTCCTACCTTGAATAAAGAACCCTCCAATAGAATAGTTGGAATTTTGACCGAAACTAAATTTTCTACTAAAAAATACCATTTTTCGACGGAGTGGTTAAATGTTGAACTATAGAGGTACTCATTCTTAACCAAAAACAGAAAAGTAACATTTTCGTCTTAAAAATTAATTTTGAACCAAACATAAGAGTATCCAACCAGATGAATTTTCGAGTGTTATGGAAAATATTCAAATTTTTAACTCGAATTATTGACCATAAAAAAGATATTTTGAACAAGAAAGTAACTTCCGAAGAAAAATATAATTTCATACCAAAAAATATCTTATTTTAGCGAAACATGTGAATTCTCAGTTCAAATGAGAAAAGTAACTTTCGAAGAAAAAGATAATTTTATACCGAAAACCAATTCGTCAACAAAATATGTGAATCGTCAACGAACTAATTTAATCTTCAATTCAGAAAGACAAATTTTCATCGGAATAATTGAATTCTGAACTAGAAAAGATAAGTTTCCAGTTTGAAAAGTTAATTTTCAACCATAAAGATTAGTTTTCTTTGAAAGAGGCGAATTTTCAACGAAGGGAATAAATCCTGAAAGTAATAGTTTCATTTTTTATTTCAAAAATCAATGTTCAACCAAATACTTGGATTTTCTCTAATTCACTATGAATTTATTTTTAACAAAGTAGTTACATTTTTAATCAGAGGTGGATTTTAAGTTAAAATAATGCACCTTCAACAGAAAAGTTTAATCTCCAACAAAAGAGTTTAACGTTCAACCAATTAGTTGATTTTTTAACTAAAAAAAGATGAATTCGCTATGAACAATGTAAACGAGTTTTCTATGATGATTTATAAACATTTCTCATTCAAAATACTCCTTCGACTCTGAAAACTGCTTGAAGTACTTTCTTCATTTCAAGTTAAGGAGACGGGAGTTTCAAATAATCCTTTCTGGTTGTTTGGGCTATCATCAATTTGATTATCAAACTAGCGTCAGCTAAAAACAATTTTACAGAGCAACATTAAAATTTAATTCCTGGTCCGTCCTGGTTTCCCGGTCAAGTCGACACTCTACTGGTAGATCCCACAGGGTTTCGTCGGTAAAAGTAGATCTTAGCCCTTATCAAGTTGGCCACCCCTGCTCTATGCGGTTATTTTATTAAAAGATTTTTGCCAGCGTGGCGATATGCTTATCTTGATTTGGTTATCTAATACGCATGAGTATGCGATAAGCCGGCGTTCTTCTCATCCGTATAAAGAGTTCCATCTAGGGATACCCGATTCGATTCCGATTCCTTCGAAGAATCGATTCTCGGTGCCCCAGAATCGATTCTCAACTTCAGAGAATCGATTCTACGAATCGATTTTCTGCCAGAATCGATTCCGATTCTAGCAAATCATAGAGTATCTTTCTTGTGGGTGCAAAGCAGGACGGAAAACGAATGGGGCTCTTTAGTATTAGTGAAAGAGGTCCACGATTCACCTTGACCAATAAGCGCTGAGCAAGTTCGCAACTTTCTACCTTGAGGCTCTCTAGTTTTTAGGCGCCAAACGCAATACTCTTTCTCGTTCTTTTACACTGGAACGCTCCTTTAGAAAGAGATAGATTATTTTGGTTGCGCGTCCTTGAAGAAACGAAGAAACAGATGCAGATTTCAGATCATTGCTTTCACGCGTCCATGTTGATACGGAGTTGGATTTTAGATCAGCTTGCGAATTTGTGATATTTGATCTATCTTTAAATTTTAACTTAAAAACTAACTTCGATATAAGTATTAAATTAATCTTTCCTGAACTATGTATGAGTTATAATTATAATCGATATTTGATAAAAAAAGCAAAATTAACTTTAAATTTGCGCGGGTTCTTAGTTGGGGGAGGGGGATCATCGCTAGGAATCGATTCTTCGATTCCCTGCGTCGATTATTCGATTCCTGGAATCGGCGATTCCACCGGAATCGAAGAATCGATTCTCACCAGTCGATTCCCAACCCTAGTTTCATCGCTCTACTGCAAGGCCACATGCAGTTTCGCGTCAGTTTTATTTCTTATCCAAGGTGGCAGCACAGTAAAAACCTGGTGGTAAACTTTGTTGGAGGTCAAATCTGAACGGTGGTCCCTGAACCCTGCCCTAGAGATGTATAATTATTTTAATCCGCACATTAATGTCAGAAATGACCTTATTCGTAATTAAGGTTAGAGGTTAAATAAGAACACGTATATTTTGTGATTAATAGAAACATTCGCCTTCATATTCCGCAAAAATGATCTATTATTTACCAAATAAACGCTTTATCATTATTCTATTTTTAACCTTAATTACAAATCACGTCATTTCTGACATTCATGTGCGAATCATGATAATTATCTATTTTATTTTTACCAATAGTTAATTTTGCCCACTTTGAATCTCGCACCAAACGGCGGCCAATGAGAGGACCACTGCGCCGGGCAAGTGCAATACTTTCTGCCCAAGTTCAGATTACTGATGAACCCTCTATGCAGGGTACTACTGACAGGTCCCTTTTCCAATATAAGCCATGGTCTTTAGATATAGATGGTGTGTTAATTGCATTACGCGAGACAAGGGCCCTATATTCGGTGGGAATATGCAAGCGGATATCTCGGTTTCAAAACCGATGAGCGAAGTAAAGACTCTGATTGACGCTGTAAGTTTGACTGTATGCCTTTTGGTCTTGAAAATGCTCCTGCAAGAAAAATTTTCCTGCTTGCTCCGTATCACAATTTTTCGGCCGACCCATCTGAGAACCAAAACCCTTCATCTATAAAGCAAGACTCCTCGACTTTTTCAACTCGTTTTGTACAAGGGGCTTAACTACCCACTACGTTAGTCACCTTGGAATCATCGAAGCTCGCCCCGACGATTCTCAGATTCCTCTATTTTAATTCTGTGTCGAAGCTTTTGGTGGAAGTTAACGAAAATCGCCCCGGAAAATACCAGAATAACTGCGTGTCTTAATCAAGAAGAGAAAAATCAATTAACACGTATGCGCAATCTGTCTCTTTTTGTACGGGCTACGCAAAAATGAAAATAGGTCTGTTCGTTAGGAAAATTCCTGCGCAGTTATTCTGTGTAATCAAATTATCAATTTGTTGATCGGTTCAGGAAATAAATAAGATTCTTCATTGGGGTGACATATGCACATAAAGACCATGTTGCGGTCCATTCACGCATGAGACGATCTTTTCTACGCCTTCATTCCCTACGCTCTCGCAGTCACGCGCGTGCGCATTGGAGTCAACTGCACGTGGATACATGGACCTGGGCTAGAGAGTGGGGGGGGGGGGGTGGTAAAGGTGTATAGAAGACTGTCTCATGCGCGATCCAACCATAACATGGTCTTCAGGCCCTTTCCAATCAATATTAAAATTATGGAGAAGGATAGTGAAGGATGGGAGAACAGGCTATCCTGACGATGATGAGGTAGGTCTCTAGTCACCCAGTGGGCGAACTAGAAACCACCATTGACGCTGACTCTGAAAAGAATGTTTTTGGTAGTTATTTCTCCTACCGGCATTTCGTCCCGGGTTCACCTGTGAGGAACTTGTCAGTGTGGCTGACCACAGGGAACCCTGCCACAGACGCCTGGGGTGACACCGATGTTCGGTCACCCATCCGCTTACGCTGAGTCGACTGCTGCTTAACTTGGGCGATTGGAGTACGTTGCTGCTCTGCTCTGCTGGTACTGGAGCCGCTGCAAGTTGGTGTGATTTTGACGCTGTGGTATCATATACCTGGTCCCTACAATAGACTGACGGCAGCGCCAGCAGTTGGCCAGACATTGAAGCAACGTTATATGTGTTGTGTATATGTACTGTGTATGTATAGTATATATCCGACCAATTTCAAAATTGAATATAACGACTAAAAAAGTGGATGGACCAATGGAAGAGTATGTTAAAAAAATGTATGGAGTATAGGCACTCACTACCAATACATTTTTAGTGTTATTTGAAGCACAATAAATTTTCTCCTATCGGTTTACATGTTTCTTCGATTCTTAGATTCGATTTTAAAATTTGTCACATATTTACAATACTCACACAGTAAAAAACAAATCAAGATTCGAAAGCATGAATGATAATATATAAGGAGCTGCCCTTCACATCGACGTCAATGCATGGAAGGAACCGGTTTATTATTTTTAAACAAATAACGCGAATCGCACGATACCCTAAGTCGCGGATAATCTTGTAGGTTAGATGATCAAACAAATCTGAACAAACCAGAAATCAAAATGTCTGCCTTGACCGACGACGGCGACGATGTTCCGCGCATTTCTAGGGTGAGCGGAGTGAGGTACACAACTCTTCATATTTCCTATCAAAGTGGAGAGGGCCTGATAGTCGTTAGGTGCATGTATCCTCCCAATAAAGAATATCAATTATTTCCCGAATCGATCATCAAAGCGGGAATTCCGCTAACGATTAGACCTACTTGTATTGTTGCAAGATCATTGTAGCTCGTATGCATATTGAATAACTGGCCAATTCAATTTACAACTTCATGACTCTTTTCACGAGAAAGGACTGATTGCAAAGATTTGTTAATAGATTTTCTCATCTTCGCAAACAATGCGAAGTTTTTCTGTAATTTTTACGGGGCAATATTTGTTAACTCCTCGCCAATATCTTTCATCTCGTCTCAGGCCAGCTGTGAGCTGACGCTCCTTTCGCGCAACTCCTCAGCGTTTCCACTCATTTCCCTTTCGGTTCGTTGTCTGATCTCAACATAGCCCCTTCCCTCAACACTGCCTTTATTCAGCTAACTCAAACGAGTTTATCTTTAATTTTTATTAACAGAGTTGAAATTTTGTAAAGGGGAAAAATTTCTTCATTTTTGCAGAGTCAGGACATTCAATGCAATCTATTTCCAGCAGTGATAGAGTACATGTCGATCAACTTCACGACGTTGAACATCTTTCATATAATGAGCTTATACTCACAGGGCCAGAGCGAGGTGGTGACAGAGTCGAATTACAAAAAGTTGATTTTCACCTAATTACTGATCGGGAAAAACAATGGTATGTTTCAATACTCGACAAGTCAAATGCTATGGTTTATGGACTTTATAATTTTTTCGGTAAGCGGGTTGAATTGAAAGCTAATGTTGAAGTATCAGACGTTAGAGTTATGGAGGATCCCAAAAAAAAAATTTATGAGGTAGACTATCGAGACAATCGAATATTTCTACCGATAGTCATAGTTGGCGAACACAGACCTCCCGGAAGCAACACTGGCGAAGTCAGTTCTGCCAGAAGCAGAACGGGCGAAGGCGGTCCTGCCGGAAGCAGAACGGGCGAAGGCGGTTCTGCCGGAAGCAGAACGGGCGAAAGCAGTTCTGCGGGAAGCAGAGCCGGCGAAGGCAGTTCTGCCGGAGACAAATCTGCCAGGAGCAGCTCTGGTTAATAATCGAGCCAATTCAGAAGAAATTAGGAACCATTTGGTTTCTGCTATCAGCTGTTGTTACGCTGCATAAAGAATTGTGTAACTAAAATATTGTATCTTCATTTTCCCGAAGCCTTATTTTTCCAAACAACTGTTATTAGAAAACATATTGATTCATGATATTTATCCCTTTTTGGCGGAAAAGATATTCTGAATATTATTGAATATATCGAGATCCCAATTATGTTGGCAGCGCCATCAGACGGCGAGCGTTTGGAACGACAAGATGAGATGTTGTGCCATGAAGAGCAGTATGCATGGATAAGAGTGTGGGAACTTTAGGGGTTTTAGCTCAGAGAACTGAGTCAAGAAGAAGTTGTAGTGTAGTAGGTTGCTCAAATGCGGAGCAAAAATATCCGGAACTACATATTATTCTTTTCTGCGACACTGGTGACAGGAAGAGCGAAAAAAGTGTGGATAGCTGCTGTCCACAGGATGCCGTTAGTATATATAATTTCTAAAAAATAAACAGCTTCTTAAACAATAAGGTACGTGATTCATAGAAAACAAATTTCCGAACTGAATTTATGAGAAATTTTCCTTTTTTCCTCCATATTCTTTATAACAGGCATCTTGAACTTTGTTTAAAAGAAACGAAGAAAAAAGCGTGTTTTCCTCATGAATTTAGTTTGAAAATTTGTTTTTGAAAAATCCAAGAAGTTCTTGACATTTTTTTTCAAAGAATGTTTTTAAAAACAAAACAGAGAACTAAAAATTTATTTATATCAAATGCTCCCGTTAAAATAATGCAATTTTTTTGCTTAAAAATCACAATGAATAAGTGATTTTTCTTACCTCGATCGTAATATTATAAAAATTAGCCTTTTTTCCGTACTTTCTCCTCCTGCAGTTTCTCTCAAAGCAACTCCCCAAATTCTACGAAAACTTCCGTGGATTTTCTAAACTACGTCGCTCACATGACAACATTTTAATTAACCTGTACCTTTGGCAATGCTTTCTTCCTGAAGAATGTCAAGCTTTACTCTACATGGAAAAAACGGATAACTGATCAATAATGACAAAGTAATGTAATTTTCGGGAAAACTAGGAACAAAAAAAACCAGAAAAAACATTTCTTTAATGTTAACAACTATCTTTTGCGTTTACATGCAATAAACTTTCATTATGTAACCTATGTAGTATTCTTTTATGTTTGAAAGTTGACGGTTCGTACATTACATTCTTCACTAAAATATTACTATGGTTTGAGATCCTATCCAAGTATTTCTCAGTAATTTTGTGGATATAATCTTTCAAGTATTCAACACGGGAACAAGCATAAGGAAAGCAGGTCTGGCTATCATTTTGAACATTTAGAGCTTGTTTTCTGTATGTAATTAAGAGTTCCGATTTAACAATGGATATAGGGTTACCAGATTTTCAATAGCTTTTTGAGACACAACGTTTACATGTTTTGTAAAAGTAAGTTTTCTGTCCAGAGTACCTCCTAGACAAACTACATTATCAGACCAATTTATGGGTGCTTCATGTATTATAATTTCGTTATGTATGACTAACACACGCGCACTCGGTTTGAGTGACACGGCTCGACGTATACGTATACGTCGAGCCGTGTTGCTCGCACACAGCACGCGTGTGGTATTCACTACCTTAAGTTTCCGATCTGAGCACACTGGCCTCTCAGTCTCGTTCGGCGTACAAATTCGCATGGGCCCAGAGGTCGTGGAAAGCGCATGGGTAATCTAGATCGTGTTAAAAAGTAGAAAGGAAGTTCGAGATTTTCTTGGTACGCGTCGGGTCGTGTAAGCAGCCATATTGGGCGTGGGGCGTCACCGGCGACAGGAGCAGATGCGATTGCAACATGGATCAAAAATGACCTACTGATATCCATTGGTATAGACGAGGCAGCATCGTACGATGATCTGGAAACGTTAAAGGGAATTTGGGATTAGATCAAGGAGACGTACAAATTGGGTGGTCCTGCGCAGAAAGCGTTACCACTGAAGAGGTTGACTCTCGCAAGGATGAAAGAAGGGGACGATGTAAGGAGGCATATAACAGAATTTCACGACTCAGTCAAGAGACTCAGGGAGGTAAAGTTGGAAATTGCTGATGAGATGTTGGTGATTTTCTTGCTCAATAGCCTGCCAGATGAGTATGGAGTCTTTAAAACCTCAATAGAGACTCAAAGTGAATTACCGTCCCTGGAGCAATTCAAGGTGAAAATTCTTGAGTAAAGTGAGGGAAACGCCACGCAGGCAGAAGGTGGCCAAGGTGCGCTGTACGCGAGGTGCGGAAATAAAAATCAACAACGACAGCGATCGCTTAAGGCTTCCAAAATTATAAATGTTAAGAGCATGTGAAGGTTTACCATAAGAGAAAGTTGGTTTATACCAGTTTTTTCACACAATTTTTAATTTTTCAAAAAAATAATAGTGTCGAGATGGAAAAGAAAAAAATGGTAGAAAAAATCGGTCTGAACTAAATTGCTCTTGTGGTAAACTTTCATGATCGTATATTGTAATTGGAAATCATCTCACCCCTCATACATGCGAATGTATTGGTTTCGCTACAATTTTTTTTTAGCTGGTAGACTGCTGTCTCTTTTCCCTCGCCCGAGTAAAGAATTTGCACTTGCTGTTCAATGTTTTTTGATGAAATCGCTCGCACAACTTCTGCAACATTTTCTTTGTCCTTCAATATGATCGCATTACGTTCCTCTACAAAAAATATATTTCGAAGTGAATGTTGAAAAATTCTTTGCGATAGCAAGTTCTTTAGGTTAGAAGATATGAAGTAAACAAATTTGTAATTTTCATATAAAATGAGCATTTGGCTAGACATTTTATATAATTAGAGAAAATTTTAACTGTTTTCTGAATGAAAAAGTGTAACAGGTTTTCAGTTTACCAAGGCCATCGATTTCACAGAATCTGTTGCTAAAGCATTATCAAATGTTTCACAATTGGCGCCATCCACTACGGGTAAATTGATTTACAATTTTCACAAGTCTTTGCTCAGCCCGTTTCCTAGTGGACGACCCAAGTTCAATAGGAGTTTATTTTCAGTGTCTTGCAGTATTAGCTCTACATCGTACTCAATGCTATCATGCATCTTTTCCATTTCCGTCATTGTAAATTCATACAGCTGCAAGGCTGCCTGGATTTCAGCAGATTCCGAAATAAAAATTACCAATGCTCCAAACTTATCAATTATTTCTAATCAAGTATAAGCACTTGGTAGTTTGTAGATTAAAGAAGAACTGTTAACTCCAATGCTAACAATAATACGATACCTTCTTCGTTATTGCTCTCCCTTTTTCTTTGATCACACTTTCCATTTGGTTTTAAAAAATATTGCATGATTGAAATAATTGACTATATGGAGAATTTCACAGTAATAAACTTTTTCAAAAATGAAAGATTTTCGTTTGAAAGTGATAATTAATTATTCCTAAATGTTTAGTACAATAAGTTTTTTTTATCAAAACCCAATGTTGATTTCGTTAGAAGAAATAATTATTATAAGGGTACTCTTATTTGGCCAAGTTGACCGTGGGGGCTCTGGATAACTTTAATGTAAGAAGCCAGCATCCGCAAAACTTTTATTTATTCTAAGGGTTATTGATATGTTATTCTTAAATTTACGACTTTGACTTGCATCTTTAGTTGTTTTTCGTCGGAGTATGTTGGACTGGCGAACCCTCTTTCTCCAGATTTTTATACTGCTTTTTCTTCTGCTAGGAACACGAATTTCCCATTTCTTTCGACCAATTCAGAGGAATCAGGTCAACGACACTTTTTTCGCTCTGTTTTTTTTAACGGACTGCACAACAGCATGCGTCTGTTCTCATCGATCCATATTCTAAAATATTTCATTAATCAGATTTATAAAGCAATCAGCTCCACTAAATTAAAATGTATCATCATTTGTAAAAAAAAAAAAAAATTAGAAAAAATTCGAAGCGATCTTTTGTTTAACTCCTTCATATTTTTTTATGTATTTAAAAAAAGATGCTATATTGTATGGCTAGTGTCCGCTTCATAACAATAGAACACAAAATCCGAAATGCATAGGGTAGTTGTTTCAACCCAGATAGCATTTATACAGCCAATTAGTATTCAAACACCAAGCTAGTGGGAGTCGAACCTTTTTTATTTCGATACATCATATTTTATAACCCTAATTCCTTGATTCGTACAATGCTGGGAGATTGCAGATTAGTTAACCTAAAAATATACAGGAAAACTATGCTTCTATGTGAATTAAAACAAAAAAAAAGAAACCGTGCTTTTCGATAATGCAAAATTTAAAAGTCATTCCGGAATCGAAACCTTTTCGCTGATGAACTTTGCAAGAACAAACCCTTGTGATGGTGTACTTCACTGGCAGCCAATAAGTAATCAACGACATTTTATCCCTTGAAATGATAAGTCTTTGTTTACAAGGAAACTCTTCATCCTGATTGGCTGGTAAGTATCAATTATAATACTCTCAACTTTACCGCAATTTCCACGTAACTTGATTGGACCACAATGATGACTCTCATTGACGCGTACATAGGTTTGTTATACGCATCGACACATAAACTGGACTGCTCATCTGGATGCGCGAACTCAAACGCCCAGTGACGGTGCTAGCCTTTCGTGGGCCCGCTTCATTATTCACACTTCCCAAAATCTATTTTTCCGCCAAATGAATCCCAAAACTTTCCCATGTAAGTTTAAGAAATTATTTTTTCGGAAAAATATATTTAGCTATGTGTGAAGCTGCACGTGTATGCTTAAACGTGTCTTTTCATACAGGATAATTATTATCATCCTGTTCGTTCATATTCCATTTTTATATTTCCAATGTTCGAAATTTCGAAATATTTCATGAAATTTTTGAAATAAAGTTCTAACTTTATTTGGATCAACACTTTCTATTAAAATTTGCAAATTCTATCTTATTGTCAAGTATTTGATGCGCTCACCAATAATTCATACAATTTTTTGCTTAATTTTTTATGATAATAATTAATTTTCTAAATGAAATCACTACTGTATATAAGCATTGATTTTCATGCAAAATAAATAAGACAAGCTGAATTTATTGAACCCAATAAATTCATCAATGTAAACTTTGAAATGCATGACCTTAATTTTGTCCAAGTTCTTCATTTCGTAGTTTCATTTTGAAACGAATATTATTCATTATATTTAATGTAGTACATAATATTAATTTCAAAATAAATCATCGACATATAAATATCATATGCCAATGCTGTAAATAAATGTTTTTCTACGATATGACGTCAAGTCAAAAATATAATAATATAATTACCTGTGAAATGACCGCCCGTCGCCCACGCCGCTTCGTTTCGACAAACAAAGCACATAAAAACCATTTTCGGATTATTTATATTGGAAACTTCAAACGAACTTGGGCCGTCAAAACCTAGGCTGAGTTCCCATTGAGGGTCCCGCTAACTACTCATACAGGCCTAAGCCAAAACCAAGAGCGAATCAGAAAAAGCAAGACAGAGACAACCGAGCATGCATTCTATGTCCCTTCTCTGCCACACCAAAATGCAATATTAATATATAATCATACATATTCATAAATTGCGCTATCTATTGTTATTTTTATGCTGTCAATTACAGTTCCAGTTTGTTTCGTGAGGTTTAAGCGGTTCATTGAAATGAATGTAATGGATCCTATGGATAGCGCATCGACATATAGAAATGGACCGATCACGCTGTGCGGAGCAATGAAATGGTGTGCATGTGTGCGTGCGTGTGTGAGTGAGTGAGTGAGTGAGTGAATGCCGTCTGGGAAGCGCGGTGATTCCCTTGTCTGGAGTAGGCGGTAAGGATCTCTTCGGAATCAGAGGTTCCACATTAGCGCACTACCTTGAGAATTCGAGAGGGTCTAAAGAGAGCGTCACACTGGATCCTAGTGCAACGGGAACGTACCGTGTGTGGGAAAGTTCCCGAGGAGCTGTCAAACCTTCAGAGGGTCAGGAGATAAGAGCACTCGGCAGTTGCTTCCGCGGAATGCATGATTCTGTCAGCTGAGTACTGTAACCGGTGTGCTGAGGAGTAGATGAAGCTCTTGGTTCCTTGAGAAGAGGAAACAGAGGCGCCGGTCTGACGTCGAGGGCGGCATCGATAGCCTGAGTGGCCTCACGACAACGACGGCTTGTGGCGAGATTAGGGCAGGGCGTTGCCTCCTTTTGCCAGGCATAGATGTCTTTGGTTCTCCTCTACAATAAACTATTGAACCAGCAAGGACAGAAAGGTGGGGGAGGGGGAATGTGTTCTTACTTAATGGTGCTGGGCCAGCGGATTGCCGTACCTCCGAGACCTGGAGAATGTTTCACGCGTGCTGAGCGAGATAAAATTTTGAAGTCGTAGCAACAAACGGATTCCGAGATTCGAGCGAACAAAAAAATATTGGGTGCGGGGCCGACAGTGCCAGACCTCCGAGTCCCGAAAAGTAAACGTGGACACAAAGAAAGCAATCCTAAACACGCAGGGGGGGGAGGGAGAAGACAATAAAAGGTTTTCACAAAATATCAAAGTCCTGTCTAAGCGAGTAACAATGAGCCCGGCTCAAGAGTGGGCATGGGTTCAGCAACGCCAGCCCTCCGAGTCCCAAAAGAAAAGAAATTACTAGACACAACGAACAAGGAGAGTGGTACGGGGGCGGCAGTGCCGGACCTTCGAGTCCCGGGAAGGCAAAGCAGGACTTATAGGAAAAATTGTTATGTTAAAATAGGAAGTGTGCGTTTAGAATGATAAATCGGAACTGGCAGAAGAAGGACTTACGATGTGGTACGTTCGATGAAAGTAGTGACGCCTGTCACTTGTCAGTGAGTGAGAAAGTGTAGCATCGAGTCGTTATCGATGCTACAAACTGGGCTCGTTGCCTCGTTCTCGCCACTCGCAGGCAGCTGCTGGCTCGAGTCCTGTTGGCAGCGAGGAGAGTAGATTCTACGGGCTTCCGATTAGCTACACTCAGAAACTGAGAGTAGCACGGGCGTTGCGTAAGGTCTTCCACTCCCGCTACCGTCCTCGGTGCATCAAGTCCCAGAGTCTGGACAAAATTCAAAACTATTTTAAAACTGCATTCTAATTTCTAATATTACTTATTATTATGAAATAAAAGCTAAGACAAAACTACTGAAAGAAGATGAATAAACTTAGAACTTAGACTAGTTTATTTCTCTGTTTCTTGTGGTGCTTTTCATGGCTTAATGTAGCCAGTTCCTCCTTTATTCTGGTATTATCAAGTCTCGAAGCTTGCATTTACAATCGTGGTTGCTGGATTGGATCTAGGCCTTATCAAGAATCAGGCGCTTTGCAAGCGGAGAATCGTGCCCTTGACTAGGCTGGAGTTTCGTTAGATGAATTCATTGGTATGAATAATAGAGGCAGCAAGTCCACTGCTGAGTCACACGCAGTGTCAGTTCCGTTTATCCTGTAAGATGCGCTGATTCCATCTGTGCACCTCGCGTATGCCAGCGTGACGATATACTTATCTCAATTTGGTTATCTAATACGCGTGGGTATGCGATAAGTCGGCGTTCCTCTCATCCGTACCGTAACGAGTTCCATCGCTCTACTGCAAGCCCGCATGAAGTTTCGCGGCAGTTTTATTTCTTATCCAAGGTGCACGCAGAGAATGAAAAGGGTACGGTTCATGCGGCACGCGAGTATGGTTCCCGCGACGAGTAACAGTTTCGATTGGCAGAGGATTCGTGTCTGCGTCCTCGCGAAGAGCTCCCTTTCTGACGAGAATCACTCACTAGCGCCGCGGGTCTGATACCCACGGCCCGAAGGAATCGTCATAAAGGGATCGTTCCTGCGGTCGCGGGTACCATGCCTGCGGACCGCAAAAAAGGTTCACTTGCGCGCGGGGTCGATTCACGCGAATCGCGTGAATAATTTCCATGCTTATTAACCTATTCTTACAATGTTCTTATTTACTTTTGCGTTATTTTCATGATTGATTTGCTATAAATGTGCATGGAGAAGAAATTTGAAAATGTAAGTGTACTGTGTGTTCTGAAAAAATTATTTTAGGTTAAGCAATAATCAATCGTTTCTTCTTTAATCGTCAACCTAAAAGTCTCGTTTGAATAGAAACTGAAGTAATTATCTGATATTTTAATTAGTTTGTTAGAAGATTCAACTCTATGGTAAAGAATTTAGCTATTTTGCCTAATTTATTTCCTTTTTTTCGTTTCTCCTTTAATTGTAAATTTTTTTTATCTATCTTTTGAACTTGATGATTGCCTAACCTGAAATATTTCTTTCAGAACACACAGTATACTTACATTTTCAAATTTTCTCTCCATGCACATCTATATTAATTCTATCATGAGAATAACGCAAAATTAAAGATGAAAATTGTAAAAATAGGTTAATAAGCATGGAATTTATTCACGCGGTCCGCGGGAATCGAAAGAATTATTTCAGGTTAAGCAATCATCAAGTTCAAGAAATCAATTTAAAA
>WSXT02019321.1:0-14224 GCA_011762715.2 Neuroterus valhalla | reverse complement strand
ATCGTATTCTGCGTGAAAAAATAAATCTGAAACATGCATAATAAATTGGGAAAATAATTTTAGGTAGTCCTTGATTTGGATAACAGAGTAATCTTCCCGACTATCAGCTCTGCTCGGCTCGGCTAAAAGACTGTACGTTTATTTGATTCAAATTCTAGAACAACTCAACATTTTCCATGGCATGATGCATCTTCTCGTTGTTTTTTCCACGTAGAACACAATGGTATGATTGGTTTTATCGTGAAACTCACGCGAAAAGCGCTGGAAGTAGAAAACCTCAATAAAGCCTTGTTTTACGTGAAGTTCCACGTCTAGCGTACTTCATGGAAATTTAATCATAAGATCAATGGCACCATCGTATTCTGCGTGAAAGAATAGTTCTAAAACATGCATGATAAATTGTGAAAATAATTTTGGGTAATCCTTGATTCGGATCACAAAGTAATCTTCCCGACGACCAGCTCTGCTCGGCTCGGCTAAAAGATTATAAGTTCATTTGATTCAAACTCTAGAACAACTCAACGAAATTTCGCATAGCATGATGCATCTTTTTGTTGCATTTTTTCACGTAGAATATAATTGCATTATTGGTTTTATCTTTTAACCCACTCGGAAAGCGCCAAAGTGTAATACCTCAATAAAGCCTTGTTTTCCAATTTTTGTTACGTCTAGCGTTGTTCACGTAATATTAATTATGAAATCAAAGGCACCATTGTATTTTACGTAAAAAGATACATGAAACACATGCATAATAAATTGTGAAAATAATGTTGCGTAGTCCTTATTTAGGATGATAAAGTAATTTTCCCGAGGATCAGCTCTACTCGGCTCGGCTAAAAGATCATACGTTTATTTGATTCAAATTCTAGAATCCAACAATATTTTCCATTACATGATGCATCTTTTTGTTGCATTTTTTCACGTAGAATATAATGGCATCATTGGTTTTATCGTTAAACCCACTAAAAAAGCGCTAGAAGTGTAAAACATCAATACATCCTTCTTTCCCATGTTCTCTTACGTCTTGCATTGTTCACGTAGATTCTATAATAAAATCCAAAGCACTATATTATTCTACGTGGAAAGATATCAAAAGCATGCATAATAAATTGTAAAAATAATTTTGGGTAGTCCTTGATTCGGATAATGCAGTAATTTTCCCGAGGATCAGCGCCGCTCGGCTCGGCTGTAAGATTAAACGTTTATTTGATTCAGATTCTAGAACAACTCAAAATTATTTTAAATAGCATATTGCATCTTTTTGTTGTATTTTTTAACGTGCAATATAATGGCATCATTGAATTCATCGTTACACTCACTTAAAAATCGGTTGGAGTGGAAAACATCAATAAATCCTTGTTTTCCGTGATTTTTCACGTCTAGCGATTTTCTCGAAAATTTTATTATAAAACGACCGAAACCATCGTATTCCACGTGAAAAAAACACCAAAAACAGTTATAATTAATTGTGCAAATATTTGGGTAGTATCTAAATATGATAACAAAGTAATTTCCCTGAGGATCAGCGCCGCTAAACTTGGCTAAAAGATTATACGGTTATCTGATTCGAATTTTAGAACAACCCAACAACATTTTCCATAAAATTATGCATCTATTTGTTGCATTTTTTTCACGTGGAATATAATGGCATCATTGGTTTCATCATTAAACTCACTTAAAAAACTCTAGAAGTTGAAAACCTCAATGAATCCTTGTTTTCCGTGATTTTTCACGTCTAGCGTTTTTCACGAAGATGTCATCATGAAATCAGCAGCATCATCGTATTCTACATGAAAAACTCAATCAAAAATATGCACAATAAATTGTGAAAATAATTTCGGGGATTCCTTAATTTAGATAATGAAGTAATTTTCCCGAGGATCAGCTCTGCTCGGCTCGGCTAAAAGATTATACGTTTTTTTGATTCAAAATTCTAGAACAAGTCAACAATATTTTCCAAAGAAGGATGGATGTTTTCGTTATATTTGTTCACGTAGAATACAATGGCACATTGATTTCATCGTTTAACCCACTTCAAAAGCGCTAGAAGTGAAAACCTCAAAAAATCCTTGTTTTCCATGTTTTCTTACGTCTTGCGTTGTTTACGTGGATTTTGTCATAAAATCAACGCCACCATCATATTCTACGTGAGAAAGGTCATAAAAAATATGCATAAGAAATTGTGAAAATCATGTTGGGCAGTCTTCAATTCAAATAACAAAGTAATTTTCCCGAGGATCAGCTCTGCTCGGCTTCGCTAAAGATTATATGTTTATTTGATTCGAAATTCTAGAAAAACTCAACAATATTTTCCAAAATAGAATACATTTTTTAATGTATTCTTTCACGTAGAATACAATGTTTTCTTACGTCTAGCGTTGTTAACGTAGATTTTATAATAAAACCGACGACACCATCGTATTCTACATGAAAAAGTAAATCAAAAACGTGTATAATAAATTGTGGAAATAATTTTGGGTAGTCCTCAATTTGGGTAATAAAGTAATTTTCCCGAGGATCAGCTCTGCTAGGCTCGGCTGAAAGATTATGCGTTTATTTGATTCAAATTCTAGAACAACTCAACAACATTTTCCAAAGTATGATACATATTTTTTATGTATTCTTTGACGTAGAATACCTTGGCATCATTGGTTTTACCCTTTGACCCGTTTAAAAAGCGCTAGAAATGGAAAACATCATCAAATCCTTGTTTTCCGTGATTTTTCGCATCTAGCGTTTTTCACGAAGATTTCAATATGATATCAATTGCACCATCGTATTCTTCGTAAGAAAATACATAAAAAATATGCATAATAAATGCTCAAAATAATCTTAGGTAGTCCTCAATCCGGGTAATCAAGTTATTTCCGCGAGGATCAGCTCTGCTCGGCTTGAATAAAGATTATATGTTCATTTGATTCAAATTCTAGAACAACTTAACAACATTGTCCAAAGTATGATACATATTTTCGATGTAATTTTTTACGCAGAATACGATAGTGCCATTGATTTCATGATGAAATTTACCTACAACACGCTAGCTGTAAAAAATCACGGAATACAAGAATCTATTGAGGTTATCCACTTCTAGCGCTTATTAAATGAGTTTAACGATAAAACCAACAATGCTATCGTATTCTACGTAAAAAATACAAGGGATTGACGTTTTGTAATAATAATTCCATGTTCATGGGAAACTTCAGGTGCCTTACGGCACGTGGTAATCGGGTCCTAAAATCCTAATTTCTTTTCACGCATACTTTTTAACATATAAAGAATTGATTTCTGTTGACGAACATGAAGAAAAGCATATATTCAAGCCGAGGGCTAATGGAACAACCCCATTGCGCAATTCAGAAAGAGTCATCGTTTCTTCTCCTGAGGTTTTCTTCTTCATTCGAGTAACCTTTGGGCAGCAATTGTTTAAACAGCAACAATGTTTGCTTCGATATGTATACGAACGGTTCTCGTAAGACACATAACTCAATTTTGAAAGGCTGATTTACGAGCAGTCGGTGCGTTATGATGCTTTCGATACTAGGACAATGGACGCGAGTCCCGCAAGCATTATGCATGCGCTGATGTATCCAGAAGACGAAAAAATCGTGAGTGTGCAGTAAGAACACTACAAATTTGTTTTTTCATGATGAGCAGCCATGTTTCGTTTGCACATTCTAACTCTCATCATCAGCTTTCTGGATCTGAAATCGTAGAAAACTATGAATTGAAATTGTTCTGTAGTCCGGATTTCTACTGATAAACAATAATTGAATAAACGGTCATGTCAGTTCCCGACCGATCACTTAAGTTGAGCAGCGTTAGGCATGGTTAGTACTTGGATGGGTAACCGTCCGGGAATACCGCGTGCTGTTTGCGAATTTTAAACAAAACACATTATTCTCAACCACAGAAAAATTCGAAACAAAATATACATGAGTTTTTAACTGAACAGTGTTATTCAACCAAAAAACATCAACTTTCAAAAAAAATTCCGATCTTTTCAACAAAAAAGATAAGTTTCTGGCCAAGAAGATGAATTCTCTATTAAAAAAGACGAATTCCCAATAAGATATGTAATGATGTAAATTTCCAAACCGAAATATGAATTTCCTATGAAAAAGACAAATCTGAAAATTGTCAGTTGGATCTTTGATCAAGAAGATTCCTTTGTTCCTTAAAAAACATATTTTAAAGGGAATATATAAATTCCAGACAAAAAGTTTGATTTTTCACGAAGAAGGTGAATCTGCTACTTGAAAGTTGGATTTCTGACCAAACAGATAAACTTTCTCCCAAGGAAACTAAGAGCTACATGAATTTTCAACTGATAAGGTAAATTCTCAAGTAAATCCTTGGATTAAAAATAAATATTTCAATTAAAAAAACACACGTGAACCCGCATAAAAACGGCTGAATTCTTTAAGAGGAAGATCGATTTCCTACTCTAAAATACGCCTTTGCAACAAAATATATAAACTTTTCAACGAAAAAAAAATTTCCCATTAAGAATACAAGAATTCATCAAAATTCGGGAGTCTCAAACCAATTACTTGAGTTTTTTATTTAGGAACATACATTCTCAAGAAAATGGAAACTTTTAACCAAATAATTAGATGTTGCGAAAGATAGATAAATTTCCAACCAAATCGTTTATTTCTGCCAAAGAACACAATCAAATTCAACCAAAGAACACAAACTCAAAAAAGAAGTTGAATCTTCAAACGGAAAAGTCCAAATTTCCACCAAGAAGAGAATATTCTTCTATCTTTCAGTTTGAGAAAAGTAGAGGTGTTTTCCAAAAAGATTGAAATAAATATAATAAAAAATTTTGAAACATTGTCCAATTTTTAGATACATTCGTGGAAATTGAACGATATTTGTTATATTTATTAAAGGAGTTTGATCAGAGTTCGTTAGATTGGAAGACATTTGAGCAGAAAAGTTTTTGAAGTTCCAATACAAGCACCAGAGACGCAGGAAAATTGAATTTATTGAGGTTTTGAGAATGTATGAGATGTATTAAGATGCTTGAAAAGTTGTGTAAATTTTTTTATGTTTGCGGAGATTTTTGGAAGAATGGAAATGTGTGAAAAACTAGGGAAAATTGGTGTAAAAATGTAGAAATTTTTAAAAGGTTTTGACGGCTCTTAGTGACGCTCAAAAATGTTCAAAAAGTTTCAAATTACTACACATGGGAGATTCAAAACTTTCAATACTTCAACTTGTAATTGGATTTAAAGTTGAAAGAATAAGATACCTACTTAGAAAAAAATGTATGGAGTCATAATTTTTCATTAACGGTCGGAGACATTTTTTTCAACCTTATAACTTGTTCTTGCATTTCCTTTCTTCTTTTACGATATTCACACCCTAATTTTTACATTCTCATTCTGGATGATAAGGTATTGGTTTTATGTGAAAATTCACTAGAATTATTTATTTCAAAAAGATCTAAAAATTTGTAAGAGACCACTTTTCTCATGAGATGCATAGTTGTTTAAATCGTAAAAAATGTCACCAAAGTTAGAAAATTTCATTTTTCAGCAAAACTATGGGAGTTAAGAAACAATTCAAAAGTTCCGAAAATGTTTACCTTAAAAAAATCTACATATTCACTGTTCATTATTTCTCGATGAGGCGAATAGTTTTCGTTTTATTTGCAATAACGCACGTACAAAAATAGAAAATTCCATTTTCCAGCCAAAGAATAAGAGACAAGAAAAAATATTGAATAATAAAATTGTCCATCTTGAAAAGGCCTTAGAGTTTTATCTGAATTATTTTTCATTAAGACGTATATTTCCTGTTTTAATCGTGACAACGCTTTTAAAACAATGGAAAATTTAACTTGCTAACCAAACTATGCGAGATGTAAATATCGATCGCGAGTATTGTGATGCGAGAGGTAAATGTATTATCGAGTGCAAAGCGCGAGATCTGAATGACGCGCACCTTAGTCGCGCTCCAACTTGCGAGCGAAGACAGCCGCGCGCGTAGCACGCCATGAGAATGTTCCCTCGCAGCGGGCAGATTTTTTCTTCTTCACTTGACTCATTTCGAAATATAATATTTGGAGAACAACTTTCGAACTTAAAAAAAAGAAAAAGTTTCTATCAGATAAGGAAAACTCGCCATTAGTCCATGAGGGGTGAAGTCAAAGCACGCTGCGAGACTCAATGTGATTTCCAATCAGGTTGCAGCGCCCTCTCGTTGGATCTCCTATGAACTAATATAGGTGATTTTCTTTGTCTGGTCTTTCCCCTCGGAAAAGGGGTATATTGAGCATTTGTAATTTGGCGCCCATGACCTGCTGGTGCCCCCCCCCCCCCTCTCGCATTTCGGGGCCTGCGGAGGTGGTATTTACGCCACTGAAGAAACAGTTTAAGGTTTATAACCATTCCGGTTCGTCTTAGATCCTTATTATCTCTAACAATTGTAAAAAGTTGTTGTAGAGTATCCCGCGGTCTAGAACAATGTCTTTCGTCACTTGAGTTCCTCTTCAATGTGTGTTCCATCCTGTTAATGTGAAAATATTTATTCAATTCAGAGACGAATATGAGAATGCAGATATATTATTATTTGGGTATATAATCTCTAGAAATATGTGTAGAGTCTAAATGGTTGCTTACAAAAACGTGCAGGAGAAGCGTCTCTGACATCTCTGCTGTGATAGCTCAAACTTGGAGTTTGATTTCCTATTCCGAAGAAAGCTTGCATTGGAGAAAAATGACATACACTGTATGATCCATGAATCTGAACATAGGAATAAACGATTACGACTCTTTTGTAACTCGATACAAAAAAAGTGATAGTGAATAAAAAAACGATATTACATAAAGAATTATATTTTGAATTCATCACCATTTGTATTATCCAAGTCGGATGGAAAATTTATGTTTCCAATAGCAATCAATAAAATTGCAGGATACACCGATTTCGTTATCTAGAATCGAATAAAAGGAATAAAAAATATGTAAATTGCTTTCGTTGCATGAAAATACATTGAAATGTAAATTATAATGAAAATGTATTATTAAAGGAGAATAGATTTTATCCAAAAAGAAAACATTCTATTCTTTATAACGCCTGATTCATCCACTTTCAATGAATTCTAAGGTATTCTAAGAGATTTCGAGTTGTTAAAACCTTCCATACCTCCAAATCTTTTTATTGTGAAGTCGTCGAATTTACACTGTTTGAATTATCTACTCACATCCGTATTTGAGGAAGAGTTGAATAAGCTGTTGAAGGAACATGTTTGGGTTGAGAAATTCTGTTGGAAAATGGTAGTTTTTTTATTTGGAGGTTAGTTTTCACCTACCTTAAATCTTGCAGTCATACAATATGCAAAATCTATACTTACCAAAAGCCTGTTCCAGGAGGATTACGTTTGACAAATTTCACACACTTTACACGCTTTAATTCGCAAATCAGTTCAGCTATAAGGTAATTTCTTCATCAAACCATGCGAAGGCGTCACCAACCAACAACGCAAAGAAGAAGACCATAAGACCATATATGCGATGCACGGGAACGCTACTCCAGAAGAGAGTACACATACAATCCTACACAGAAATTCATTCGGGACCAAGTTTCTACCTCTTTTCAGAACGTATTGTTTTCAAGTATTTTTGGGATGGTGAAAATCCGAAGCGTAGGAAGAGTAAATACCAAAATATGGAGCGCACTAGACCCGTTGAGTAAAAGTGCAGCGTGCGCCGAGCTTAGTGTGTTACGATGCTGAGAGATGCACGCCCTTAATTATGTGCTTAGATTGATCAACTTTTTTGGGTGCGCGCACTCAACCGCTCCAGGCTTGGGACGGATCGTCCTCAAAGTAGAAGCTCCGAGCGCCAATACATATAGGATGTAAACAAACCCTCGAACGGAACGTGTGTATCCCATGTTCTGGCACTAAGAGTAGCTACGTGTTTATGGTACGTTAGCCTGTCAGAGTCCCAACTGACTTTCTGTGTATACGTTGAATATATCTAGGATTTGAAATTTTGACACCTCAGATTTTAATGACGTTAAAATACTGTGATTTATATTTTTAATATCTATTCCTTAATATCCAGTTTTCTCCGTGTATAATCATGATAATAATAATAATCATCATGATAATAATAATAATAATAATAATAATATTTATAATAAACATAAGAATATATACAGAATTTGGAATTTAAAAACTTTGAGTTGTTTGCGAAGGGCAGACGTACCTGAGCATGTGCGGATTGGTGTTCGTAATTAAGGTCGCGGCGTACATATTATTGTTGATAATCGCGAACACGATCTCTTTCCCTCTCGAGTTAACCGGACGAGAAGATATATCACGCGTGGCAGTACGAGGCTATGTATGCGAACAACAACTCGAAGAAGAGTTTCGAAGCGATGCGCTTCTCCGTTTTTAATTTTTTCGCTCCTCGACCTCCAGGTTCTGCATCAGTGTGTGCGAGGGGCCGTATCATCGACTCGATTTTTTCGCAACTTTACACACGCGATACCTCCGCCACTGAAGAATCTCTCCGTAAATCATCGATAGCGTAATAGGAAACTGTACACATTACCCGTTATGTAATTTCTCTCGCAAAAGCGCCCCCCCCCCACCTCACTCTTTCTCCTTTTTAGATATGCCTTTTTTTCTAAATTGACACGCTCGTAAACCGATCTCCTTCGGACGAGGGGGTCTCTTCTCAATTAACCTTCGTGAGAGAAGATCTTAATTAACCTCAAATTTATTTTTCCACTCACGACTACATTAGCTTTATTAGAAATATACTTTATTGCACTTGATAACATATAAATACCGTACCTTTACATTCTTGCAACGGGAAATAATAATAATTGTCAATTATAGGAAAACGACAGCTCTATCAATCCAGCAAAGCAACTAGCCAGCACAAGTATTTCGATGAAAATTGGACACTAGTTATTTACATCTTCCGCGTATCCCACGTCAGGCAATTCTTTTATTTTCAGAAAAAAAGGAATATTTGAATCCTGATACGGAATTAGGAATTTTGGAATGAGGACAAATCTCAACTTGGAACAGGGACCGTTTTTGTGAATTGGATTTTTCTAAATGAGAATTTGAGTTTCTCACCCAAATTCTACGTTCCATTGAAAAGATCATCTATTCCAAGAGAAATTCGTAATTATTCGCGGTACTTCTCTATATTTTCTTTATTTATGCCCTGCCTGAAATAGGAATCAAAATATTTTTCGAAAATTCCCTTTTCCGAAATCAAATCGAAAATTTCCGGAAATTTATGGAAATTTATTGAACTTTTTAAATTGAGTTCTTGGTTACTTATCTTAAGTTACCATACATTACCTGTAAAGTTGCTATGAATTACCAAAATTGTTCATAAATTTCCGGAAATTTTTATGAATTTATGGTTAGTTATCATATATCCCTGTAAAATTACCATGAATAAATGGAAATTTCGATAAATTTCCGAAAATTTATGGACATTTTTAATTTGAATTTTGGGTTAATTATCTTAACTTACCATAAATTATCTGTAAAATTACTATAATTCACCGAAAATTTCCTTAAATTTTCAAAAATTTATGGAAATTATTGAAATTGAATTTCGACTGATTTATGGAAAGTCACCATATTTTCCTGTAAAATTACTATAGATGACCAAAAATTTCAATAAATTCCCGGAAATTAAAAAATTTTTTTTATTGAATTCTGGGTAATTTACTTAGGTTTTCATAAATTTCCTGTAAGAATACTATAATTCACGAAAAATTTTCATGAATTTATGGAAATTTCTGAATTTTTAAAAAATTGAATTTCCGGTGATTTCTGATATTTTCCTGTAAAATTATCATAAATGACCAAAAATTTCCATAAATTTATGGAAATATGTAGAATTTCCTAAATTGAATTCTCGGCAATTTATCTTAAGTTACCATATATGGCCTGTGAGAATACTATAATTTACGGGAATTTTTCGTGAATTCCTGGAAATTTCTAAAATAAGTACTTGAAAATGAATTCTGGGTGCTTCCTAATATTTGCCCATAGAATTATCATAAATTACCAAACATTTCCATAAATTTCTGGGAACTTATAGAAAATTTCTAAATTGAATTCTGGGTAACTTATCTTAAGTTGCCATGAATTGCCTGTGAGTATACTATAATTTACGAAAATTTTCATGAATTTCTGGAAATACTTAAAATTGAATTTCGGGTGATTCATGGTAAATCACCACGTTTTCCTGTATAATCATCATAAATGAACGAAAATTTCTATAAATTTCTGGAAATTTATAGAAACTTTTAAATGAATTCTCGGCAATTCATCTTAAGTTACCTTAAATTGCCTATGAGAATACTATAATTTACGGAAAATTAACATGAATTTCTGGAAATTTTTTAAATTAAACTTTGGGTAATTTATGGTAAATGACCACATTTTCCTGTGAAATATTATAAATGACCGAAAATTTCCATAAATTTCCGGAAATTCAAGAAATTTTCCATTGAATTCTGGGTAATCTATCTTAGGTTACCATAAATTGCCTGTCAGAATACGATAATTTTCGTAAAATTTTCATGAATTTCTGGAAATTCTTTAAATCAAATTTCCGGTCATTTCTGATATTTTCCTGTAAAATTATCGTAAATGACCGAAAATTTGCATAAATTTCTGGAAATTCATAAAAAAAATTTTAATTGAATTCTCGTCGATTTATCTTAAGTTACCATGAATTGCCTGTGAGAGTACTATAATTTACGGAAAATTTTCATGATTTTCTGGAAATATTTAAAATTGAATTTTGGTTGATTCATGTTAAATCACCGTATTTTCCTGTGAAATCATCATAAATGACCAACAATTTCCATAAATTTATGAAGATTTATAGAAATGTTTAAATTGAATTTTGGGTAATTTATCTTAAGTTACCTTAAATTGCCTGTGGGAATACTATTATTTACGGAAAATTTTCAGTATTTCCTGGAAATTTCTGGAATTATTTGAGCATTGAATTTTAGATGATTCATGTTAAATCACCTTTTTTTCGTGTAAAATCATCATGAACGACCGAAAATTTCCATAAATTTATGGAGATTTATAGAAATTTTTAAATTCAATTTTGGGTAATTTATCTTAAGTTACCTTAAATTGCCTGTGGGAATACTATTATTTACGGAAAATTTTCAGTATTTCCTGGAAATTTCTGGAATTATTTGAGCATTGAATTTTAGATGATTCATGTTAAATCACCTTTTTTTCGTGTAAAATCATCATGAACGACCGAAAATTTCCATAAATTTATGGAGATTTATAGAAATTTTTAAATTCAATTTTGGGTAATTTATCTTAAGTTACCTTAAATTGCCTGTGAGAATACTACAATTTACGGAAAATTTTATGAATTTGTGGAAATTCTTAACTTGAATTTTTGGTGATTTATGGTAAATTACCATATTTTTCTCTAAAATTACCATAAATGACCGAAAATTTCCGGAAATTTATAGAAATTTCTAAATCGAATTTTTCACTCCGGAACTTTTTTGCGATCATGCCATCTATTTTCAAACTCCAATATTGGCTGGAATCGTGACTGTATTTCTATAAATGTCTGAAAACATCCATTTGTTATAAAAAATATCCTAAAATACTATTTTCCAGTGAAAAAGCTTCTACTTATATTTATCAATGGCAAGAGGGTAGGAATGCTGACAGTTATTAATTAAATTGTGAGAAGTGGATTGTCGACCATCCTCGACTGAACATGTAATAACATCCAGTTAAGAATAGCTAAGTGATCACAAGAATTTCAAATCGACCACTCGTCGAACAGGATCAGCCAAAAAAAGAAATTCCCCACATAAACCTCAATGCAATTAATCAATTGCAAAATGTCTTTAAGAAACATTTATGTGTAACTGAGCCTGAAACCAATGAAAGCAAAAGTAAATTCGAAATTGATATGCACCTTACCTGTTGCTTATCGAACGTTATTTCAATCACCACATTTTCAATCTTTGAAAAACGGGAGTTATTTTTGCAAAATGGGACCTTTATAACTGGTTTTGCAACTTTGTTTCAATATTTATTGGAGATTAAAGTCAACGCTTATTAATTGAATAACACATCTTAATGTACTGGTTCAACTTTTCCATCTCTTCTCTAGAAAACTAGGCTGCTAATGGTTTTTTGGAATGTTGATGAAAGGAATGTTGCATTTCCACATTTTTATCATTTCCCGTGAATTTGACAGATAAGAATAAATGAAGAGGTGATTGGAAATCTTACCTCAGCTAAGAAAGTATGAAGGCTGCTCGTGAGCTTCGACTAATAACGGTCACTTGGTGAGTGTGAAATAATTACTGAGAATGGCATCCAAACCAGTTTCTCCTTCGTGATTATCATAAGTGATCGAAATGATCAATGGGTTCAGGGCCTTCATAAGACGTGACTCTTCGTCCTTTTTTCTACAATGTAGAGTAACACCAATAGCGTAGGTGGATACCTGAACCAAGATACGAGAATAGCAAATTTACGATCTAGAAATTCGATGGCCGCTAACGATAAGGTGTTATTTCAGCGATCAAAGCAAAATTGTTCTATCTTTATCAGAATTCAAAAAGGTACTATCTCGTCGGCCAATTTAAGAAGATTCTATCTCGGCGGTCAATGCAAAAAGGTTCTATCCCGGCGCACGAAGCAAAAAGGTTCTCTCTCAGCGTTCCGATGGCTCAGATAGAACCTTTTTGCACGGAACGCCGAGATAGAACCTTTTAGCATCGGGCGCCGAGTTAGAACCTTTTTGCATTGGCCGGCGAGATAGAACATTTTTTAATTATCCGACGAGATAGTACCTTTTCGAATTTTGATAAAGATAGAACCTTGTTGCTTTGATCGCTGAGATAGAACCTTATAGTTAGCGGTCGTCGAAATGTCATACGGGCATAAAGCGTCATACAGTACAGCTTCTCAATAAGGCGCCTCTCGGGACAGTAGGGAAAGTGTTTTCCCGGAAACGCGCTACCCTCACTTACGTTCTTCGCTGCTCTCGAGATTTTTGCTCGCTCTGCCTCTGAATAAGGCGCTCCCCAAATGGAGGTGCGGTATAGGAGGTGGTGTATGTATGTAAAGTAGGGTGGTCCCAAAATGCGTTCACCATTCCTCTTCTTAATTCTTCACAGAATGGGAACAAAATATTAATTTTCAAATATCACCCCCATAAGCCTATTTTATAGGGTCCCAAAATTCCCCCATAAGTGGAAAAATGGGTTTCTCGAGTTTTTCGAGCTAATTATGATTTCTTTGCGGTTTTAAACGCAGATTGTTTCAAATACATGAAATAATACTCAATACTGACAATTAGATGTTTATTAAAATTGTTATACAATTTATTATTGTTTTTAGAAATTTGCACTTAGAAAAGGGTTAGAAAGTCAAGGTTTTTTCTGAAATTTTCAACATTTTTTCAACGTTTTAGTAAAAACAAAGTAAAAATCAATTAAAGTTAATAAAAATAATTGTTTTAGCAATTTGTTAATAATCATAACAATAATAATCGGTGGGGGGATTATATTGACCCTCAATAGTAAATTTCGTAGAAAATGTTGATGTATGTAGTTGGCTTTAGGGTCAGGTGAATTGAAACCAATTAAATTGCTTCAAACGTTTTGGCACACAATGGTGGCCCTCATCAGTGAATTTTATTAAATCTGTAAAAATTACATAACTTCTTATATGAACTTGGTGTTTAGTATCACAGTTGTAAAATTATACATAAATTTTCCAATTTTACCTTTGATTTTTATACATCAACATTTTCTACAAAATCAAAACAATATGGTCTTACAATAATGCTACAAAGTTGCAGTTTTTTCTGAAATTTTCCACTTTTCGTCCACTTTTTAATTAAATTGACTCATTATTCAATTTAAATCAGCAAAAATAATTGTTTCAAGAAATTGTAAATGTTTTAGCTATATTCTTCTAGATCAATATTACAGAGTTGCGGTTTTTTCCTGAAATTTTTATCTTCTTATCACTTTTCAATTAGATCGGAGTAATAATTAATTAATGTAAAAGAATAATTATTCAAACAATTCATCATCATTGCTAATAATATTTTCTTTGCCTAATGATAGAAACTTCTGTTTTTCTGAATTTTTTAACTTATTCTCCTTTTTTTTCACTTGAAGTGAGTTGATATTTAATTTAATTTACCAAAAATAATTG
>WSXT02019310.1:0-14224 GCA_011762715.2 Neuroterus valhalla | reverse complement strand
ATATTGTATTTGGTCCTTTTCTCATTCTGAGTCAGAGGAAGGTTTAATAGTCAGATTTGCATATTTATTCGTAATCAGGCTGAAAGAACCTTGGAAGGAGTGTTCAATGAATTTAGAACCAGATTTCTCGAGTATTCACCAGCAGCTGTTAACTTCTTCGAAGAGAACGTAAAAAAAAGAAACTAGAGTTCACGTACATTTTATTTTTAGATTTGATCTATATTGATGGTAAGAAAAAATTACGGGGACTATCACCAAAACGAAATTCGGCTAGTCGACCCGAGATCCGTCCCCTTTTCTAGCTGAGTCATTTTTCCGGGATGACTAGACCAAACCTTACATTTAACTAAAATGTTATTCATTCTAACAATAATATTTGATAGTCTTGAATTGAAATAAGTATTATTTCCTCTGTGAAAAGTGTTAGGCTGGGACAACAAACCAATTTCGTTGCTATAGATGCAACAAAATATTTATTCTGTTGCAACAAAAATTGGTAATTTCAAGAAGAGAAGAAGAGTTTTATTATTTTTCTAAAATGAGATAAAATGGAACAAAATTTTGGAGATGGCGTCCCTCTATAACAGTTTTCTAAATAAAGTACTGTAATTTTGTTTGAATGCTAGACTTTAATAAATAAGTTTCACTCTATCTTCTTTTTTTTCCAGCTGTACCTAGAATTGAGGTTCACGTGGAAAGGTAGTAAATTATTGAAGAACGTTCTTCAATTTACCTGTTTATTATTGGCTTGGTTCACGGCGTTGACGAGGGTTTCAAACTACAAACACCACTGGAGCGATGTTTTAGCTGGTTCCGTTCTTGGAAGTGTCGTCGCAGTCATCGTGGTAAGAAACCTCATAATATATTTTTTGCCCCAAGCGAAAAATATTTTATTAAATGCTTCTACATCCTAAATAAGACATATACATTTTGTGCAATTCTCTTCTTATGATTTGTTCTTTTTACTTACAACCCTGTTGAAAATCCGTACTTACTAAACTTGATTCTTAACCCATATTGTTAATGTTTTGATATGCAGTTTAGTTTTAAATACTTCGATTGCTTATCATTTGCCACTCCAATTATAAGATTTCTTATAACTCAACATATTGAAAAATCAACATCCAAAAATGTTTGGATGTTCTTAATTTGCAACCACTCATATTTAAATGAAAAAGAATAAAACATGTCAAATTTTCCTATCGCAAAAAAAAGAATAAAACATGTCAAATTTTCCTATCGCAATATCAATTTAAGTCGTCCCTGAGGAAAATCCGACAAGGAAAGTTTCCAGCTTGAGGGTTCTAAAAAAACAAATTATCCTCATTTTCTCATTGTTTAACGAGTAAAAAAAACCAAGAATATAATTTACCAATTTTTTTTCCTTTGATGTCGTAATTCCACATATTATAAGCATCATTTCGAGCTATTTCCAAGGAAATTTGGACATAAAAAAGGTTCCAGCATGGAGAACCAAATTTTCAAATTTCTCCACTTCTTTATTTTCTTACTACTGAAGGAAACCCATAATATATAATCGAATGAACATATTCTTCCTCTAATACTTTATGACTGGTTCACATCTGTGCTAAATTTTTAGCCTTTAACCCGAAAAATGAAGTAAATGTACTCTAAATTTTTTCTATACCCTATGGATATGTTTTCAGGCTGTGAACGTGGCAGACCTCTTCAAGGACAGAAGAACCACCAGATCGGAGAAACTGCACCCGGCTGAGTACGAGGTTGGTGACGGAACACAGGTGAATAATGGTACACCCAATCGCGTCTGTTGACCTAAAGAGCTCGCTCTCCGCTTGTTGCCAGAAACGTGATCGTGATGCACTTTCTGATCAGTTTTAAGTTTTACAACTTTTTGATATCTCAGTGATTTCTTCGTGCTTTGTACTCCTGTGTCCTGCTTCCTTCTGGGTGCTTCTGGGCGCTTCTGGGCGTTGCCTTTTTTTACTCTGTATACGTGTTGTGAAACGATGAAAGTATTAAGTTTATGCAGCGACGATATAGAACGAAAAGTGGAGGGCGATGATGGGGACTGTGATTATTATTCTTCAAGAGAATTTTTACATCCTATTAAATCCACGGAGCGCAGATTACTGCCAACATTTCGAATATATTGATTCAAGATCAATTCTCTCATCTTCAATTTCATTCAATTCCAATATGAGGCGTTCTTGAGCGCAGAAAGGATTAGTCCGCTTAGCGCTAGATGTTATTTTTAATCATATCAGATATTCGACTTAAGGAGGTGAAATTTGCTTTCCATGGAACACCCTATCGAAGTGAAAATAACCTTATTTTTTATACTTAACGAATATGTTATCTTGCAAGATACCTTATCGTATTAATTTATTTTTAACCATTCATTTTCATGTGTATTATCTAAACCTCAAAATGTTCATTTTTCTTGTTTGTTGAAAAATTGAATTCTAGAGGGTCGATAACTTCATCTCCATTCTGTATTTCTTTTTGTATTTATTCCTCATAGTTTTATTATCTCTAAAATTGTTAAAAACATATACTTTTGTTATTCGTCTATAAAAACGTTAAACTTGTAAATATCAACATTTAGAATTTATCATTTATTATGATAAATATTTGAACAACAATACAAATATTTTAGTTTTAATTACGATTCAGACGCACCTGTGATTCGCCCTTAGAAATATCGAATTTAGAAAATCTTTAAAATAAAACGAT
Organism: Neuroterus valhalla; assembly: GCA_011762715.2. Lineage (NCBI taxonomy): Eukaryota > Metazoa > Arthropoda > Insecta > Hymenoptera > Cynipidae > Neuroterus > Neuroterus valhalla. Next base: position 11,509 of record WSXT02019310.1, on the reverse strand, counting down.
TGTTCATCGACTTTTGTATCATCGAGCACATGAGAAAAAGAATGCTCGAAACGAATTATTTATTCCGTAACATGTAATTTCAATTGCTGTAGTGCTGGTTTATCCGGAAGTAAGGCATAAAATGTGCGCTTTATCTGTTGTTACTTCTAGTAGAAGTGTTGTGTTTAAACATATTCGTTTATCATCGACATTTTGTAGTCAATTTGACTTTAACCATCATGTTGGCTTGCTTAGATGAACATTAATCAGTTTAAGAAATATATTTATAGGCACGTATTCTTACGTGGAATTTAGGAATAGTATCGTATTTATTTGATAAAATATGCATTATTTTCTACATGATATTCTGGTCGTTTGTGATCAAGATCGTAATTTTCGATATACACTCCATAAGAACTGAATCGGTCTAAACTATTTTGCTGATTCTCCAAGTTTTTAGCAGTACAAATATGTAAAAATGGCTATAAAAGGTTGTAAGAACCATTGTGAATCTGCTGTACATTTTTGAGACGTACAATTTTTATAGGAGACAGTAAAAGGAATGATTCTACTTCAAAATGAGTTGTAAAATTTTCCCTTCTCTCCTTCAAAAAGTTAAGTTAAGCTTTAGCTTATCCTATTGTTTTTTCATCCATAGGGATTTCTATTGGAAAAAATTACTCAATTTGCTTTATGTACGCGGAGACGGTTGTAATGTTATTACTATTTATTATTGATTTACTTTCTAGGGTGAGATCAGCCCTTTGCGATCAACGGAACCGCCCCGCTATGGCGGAATTAATGGTACTGGAATTGACGGACCTTTAACTTGATAATAGATTGAATGAAACAAAATTCAATATATGATTTGAAAATGACCCAAACTGAATTGTATTGTCATTTGTAAATCGTAAAAAAATGTAGATCTAATAAAGATTTGTACTTTTTAATTCGATTGTAAATAAAAAAACATATCTATTAGTTATTCTAGATTTATGTAAATATTACCCATTTTGACACCGGATATAAATCATTCATTATTATGAAATTAATGCATAAATATTTAAAAAATTAGAAAACATAAATGAAGAATTCGATAAATAACACATAATTGTTTTCTTAATTCACGGGTAACTATTTGCAGATTTCAAAAATATAGTATAAGTTTGAATGAGTTAGGTCCAGCGTTAAATGTTCGAAAATTCAATATTTGCCTAATTTGGCATCTGAAAATTTTTATCCTTGATTCACACATATGTGATTTTGAAAATTTGTTATATTTCAATCGCAGTACATACAAATTAAATGTTAATCAAAATAATTCGACTTTAAAAAAAAAAAAGTAATTGTGCAATTAAGGGCAAATGTAGTCTATGGCGTAGTCAAAATATGATCTGGCAGTGTATTTTTTCCGCCTGCTTATTTTTGAAGTAAATAATATTTTCGATTGAAACTTTGAAAAATCAAAGAAAATATATTAGCCGACCGTTGTCTGGCACCTTTGCGTGTTTCTTTTTCACGTATAATCTATTTTCCATAAATTTTGCAAAGCATGTCGGAGCAGACGACAGACGGTTCACATGCGAAATACATAAAAAAACAGATTAGGACTGGAAAATAGAAACGCAAAGAAGCCATACAGCGGTCGGCTAATATATTTTCTTTAATTCCCCAAAGTTTCATCCCAAAATATGATTTACTTTCAAAATTAATAGGCGGAAGAATTTACATAATACAATGACAAATTTTGATTACGTCATAGACTACCATTTGTCCTTCAAATGTAAAAACTTCTTAGAGAATGTTGATTTTCATCGTTGGCCTTTGTTTCACGTAAAATTGAATACAAACTCAATTGTTTCTAGCGTTTTGGCACACAATGAAACAATGCAATAGGCATTCAATTTTAACTGAACCTCCAACAATGAACATACACATTTTCTGAGAAAAAAAAACCAAGACATCAGACAGATAAGGCTATAGAGCAGGACATGTCCCGGAAAACCAGGACTTCTGGTAACCGTGGAATTCGACAATTTGTAAATTTAAATCGTTAAGGATAAAATTGTACAATTTTAAATGAGCAGTCTTAAATATTAAGAAATGTGCAATTCTCCAATATTGAATTCTGTTGAAATTTTAATTGTCCTGAATAAAAACTGTTTCAAATTTGAAAACTCAATAAATACTCCTGTAGGTTTTGAAAGCCTTCATAATTTAGATATTTTAAACGCTTCCAATTTGATAGTGTAAAATTCTGGGCACTTGAATTATTTGCGGCTTGTAGCTTGCCTTCTATATATGTTAGAATATATATTAGAAATATTAAAATGCCGTTTTAAGAATGTGATTAGAAATATTTCTGTCAATCGGAGACCGGGATTTTTTTCATCAATATAAGGTTTATATACCCTGTTGACGGTATTGGTTATTTTGCGTTCTTCTGACCAAAGTGCCATTTGCTAATCTTCTTAAAGGAAGCATTTTTTATTATTTTATTAATTATAATCTTTAATACTAAATGCCGCATGTTTTCGAAATAAATGCTTTAAATTTATTAACCTTATCCAGAAAGTTCTGCCTCTAGCGGAGGAAATAAGCATTACTCCATTCAACCTACATTATGTTTATGTAGCCCAATGTAGACTACACTACATACACAGTGAGCACGTGTATGTCATACTGTGTCATACTGGTGACTGGTCGAGTTCGAGGAAACGTCGCAAATTTATTGCAGCGCATATTTCACGTACGTTTTTCAGAATATTTGCAGCAAAGACGATGTAAAAGGATAGGAGATTCAAATCAGGTAAATAATTGCTTACATCCTAATTGTTTACAAGAATAATCATTCCAAATATATATGCTTATATTTTGTATAACGTTAAAGATAATAACTTAGATTTTCTTCAATGACATGTTCTTCATAATTATGTTTAAGTACGTGTAACTGAAGATTAGTTAACTTAATTCCAGAAATTGTATCTTTATGCAATGGCAGGTCCATTTAAATTTTGCAGAAGTTTTTAATAAAGTATGTGTAAATAAAATTGTGGACGTTGATGAGAAACATTCTGTTTAGCGGTTTTCATTAAAAAATACATACATACTGTTGGCAGCAAAAGGCAAATGATGTTTGAAGAGAAGAAAATAATCAACCACTTTCTGATGAAACAAAATTTACCCATTCGTGAAAAGCCACGGTAAATTTTTAATAATTTAAAATTATATTATATAAGTTACTATCACGAATTTTGAATATGAATTTGAAATAACTATTGAATTTGTCTTTAAGCGTAATAAACGTGGACCAGAAGAAGCTTACAAAAAGGCAGAAGTCTATGTTAGTGGATTTTATAAAGAACAACGTGAATTTAATTATGCCTAAGGTTACTAATTACGTGATCAGACCGGACCGTCTAGATGCTCAAAATTTGTGGAAGCAAATTGCAGAAGAACTGAATGGAATGCCTGGTCCAACAAAGTCGTGGAGGCAATGGAGAAAAGTAAGTGAAAGGCACAAATATGTCTTCTAAACTTGTGACAATTTAATACTAAATCATTCAATCTGAACTCTGGAATACAGTTATGCAAAGTTACGAGTAAGAATTCTAATAAGTGGATTTTGTATTATATTTTCACAGTCTTGGCAGTATGTTTATCGATTTGCAAGAAAAAATATAGCAACATTGGAGAAACGTGCGAAAATTCGGACTTTGACTGATACCCAAATGAATCTATTGAATTTGATTAATTTAACAAGCGCAAACAACATTTCTCTTGATTCAACTGATAACGTGAGTAACATACTAGAAATGAAATATTGAGAAAAATTGAGCTAGAGTATTATTTTTAATCATAAATTGATCAGCTATCTATTATAACATATTATGTTACAACGCCTTTACAAAATATTCAAATTCTATTCATTATTAAAAATAGAAAAAAATTACTGAATTAAAGTTGATTGATATAAATCATATAATTATCAGGATATCACTGAAAATCTCCCCGACGATGACGACGTTTTTCTGGAAGAAGAGTGGCTCGAAGACATAGATGTCAATGACAAAGAATCAGAGATAGAAAATATTGATAATCCGCATCTTAACATTCCAGAATTGAAAGCAACTCCAACAGCATCGAAGAATTCAACACCCGAGAAGGATGTGCCAATTCCCGAACCTTCCAACTCAACATTTACACGAATATACAATCCACAAGAAAATATTAGCAATCTCGAATCTTCCACTAGCCAAAAAAGAAATAAATCTGAAACCGATTGCTCGGAGCCCAGCGTCATTGAAATATCAAAAATTTCAACTGACCAACATTCCCGAAATCGTAAACGCGATTTATCTTGTCGTGAAAATGAACTAAAGAGTCGCGAACGCGAATTATCGTCTCGGGAACGCGAATTGGCATTTCGCGAAACAGAGCTTGAACAAAGAATTTCTGGCTCATTCGACCGCGAACATGAGCTGATAAATCGTGAGCGTGAACTGATTAGTCGTGAACGAGAGGTGATTCGCCGCGAACGTGAGTTAATTTCTCGTGAAGTTCAAATGTTTTCTTTAAATAGTGAATTACTTAATTTCGAAAGCAAACTGATTCAAAGGGCGAAGGAAATAGAACAATTAAAAACGAAGATCATGGAAGTAGGATGGAAAAGAGAATAAAATTGGATTCTAGCTAATTCGACAAATCAGACGAGAATGATTCCTGGGTCAGATTTATGGTTAGACTGTATATGTTTAACCTTAAAAGTTGAAAAAAAGGTCAAACATTACTTCTCCACATTATAACATGTAATACCTGATTGATTTTATAGTCATGCATGTTTCTAATTTCTTAGAACAGCTTCTAGTTCGCAGGAAACCACATGCTGAAGATTTTACAAAGATTTTATTTATGATTTTCATCAATTTTTTTATGATCGAAATGTGCTTTTATGTAGTTAGATATTTGAACTTAATTTTTTATTTATTTTTATTGTCGTTCTTCTCTCCAGATGGGACAATCCAGGAGTAAGCGAACGAAACGTGTTAAATCCAGTGTGAAACAAATGAGATAATGATCGTTGTTGTATGTTTGGAATATTATCAATTCAATTATCGAAATAGAGTTCATGAACACCAATTTTGTTTATGTTTTTAATGTCTATCCTCAAAATGCAATTAATTTTAAAACATGAATACAAGGACAATACAGGTCCCTGTTACAAAATTGACTTGTTCTCGTTATTCTATGAAAATTCAGAAATTTTTGTCACAGTTCTTATCATGTAACTGTTACAGATGAACCACAATATTTTTTCAGAACTGTTACGAAATCGTTATACATTTTTATTCGATTGTGCAACTCTCTTGTACTTTTATTTAGTGGTACCTTTTTGGTCCTCTAATAATATAAATTTTGATTATTTGTTTGATAATCTCAAAAAATAGTTCAATAATGTCACACAGTGTTTCTGTTTCCCCAAACATGAATTGGGTAATTTTAGTTTGTGTCTGCTAAATCTATTTACCTACGCGAAACTCGAAAATTTCGCGAATTTCATTGGTCGAGATGGGAAAGAGATTGGTTTTTTGTCGATCCCTGACTTTCGCCAGTTCACGCCATGTTCATCTTCGCGTAACTTCACACAGTATTTTTCACCTGATAGCATCTTTTTAGTTTTCAAAAGTTCGTGCCAAAAAAACTTGCGCACGGCGCGCCCTCTATTTTAGCGCCATCTCTGTTATGTTGTCACATTGGTGTTTGATTTTTGAGTCAACAATTCACAATTTTTTAATATTTGTTGTAGACGTTTATATGATCAACAAAATGCTTAAATCCGTCAAGAAGTGCCTCAAAGCATTTTATAGTTCAATTTGAGTTTCCACGAATTAAGATGTTCATAAAATTAGCAAGTGTTCACCGGTGACATGCACACATGATCTTGCCCAGCTTAGAATACGCTATATTTTTATTTACTTACATAGCTATTTCTATTTATTTTTTGAAAGACAGTCTGATTAATTTAGACAGTATTCGACAATTTTTTTCGGATATATTTCAGAGTTTTTATGAGGTACTGTTTCTATGATTTTATTGCGACCTTAGGCAGTTTGTTATGTTAATTTCACGTGGTATTCTAAGCATTAATACATTGGTTCTACTCGGAGGATTTGTTATAAGTCTTATACTGATGATACAGTTTAAACAAATTTACCATAATCAGCAGAAGAATAACAGGCTCTACGCTTATAAAAAATATGTAAGTATGTTGGTGTCGTTTTAAGGTTAAGAAGTCACAGTTAATAACAGGATACATTTAAATCGAATAATTATTATTTTGTCAAATCTACAAGTTTAATTAGCCATTCGGACAATAATACTCTCTAATCTGTAAATATAAATAATCATTATATCAATATATTTTAAGATACCTATCTAATGGCAAAATTCGTTCAACCGCAGATGAACGAAATATCAGAAGAATTGGCTGAAATAGAAAGATCTGCTAATAAATCTTCTTTCTACATATACCAACTTAACGAAGCAATTTTCAAACAGCGTGAGAAAAAATTGAGGAACATCACACAGTCGCAGCTAGGATCCTTTTTGTAAATTCGTGGTATGTATTTTCTGTAATATTAATAATATAAGTACGATGTATAAACTCAATTTTATGTGTCGAGGACGTTCTCATATCGTTCATTGAAAACCGTGAGTGCAAGTAAGATGCCGTAATAATAACAGGCTGGGTGTCTACCGCACCTGGAAAACCAGGAGTTCTCAGGGAATAAAATTTGTACTAGAAAAACCGGGATTTATCAGGGAAACTTATTAAAAAACCTGGAATTTTTCAATTTTAATGTACACGTACAAGTAACGGATTTTTACTACTTTGCAGTACATGTAGTCAACATAAAAAAACAAAAAAAATTTGTATATACTTGTAAACATAAAACATAAAAAATTAGACTTGACGTATTTCTCTGTGAATCAAAAACGCTTGATTAAAAGAAGTGAGAATTTCATCTTTAGCTTTCAAAAAAGCAACGGGTGAAAATAAAAAGCAAGATAAAGATCACGATCAATCGCATCAATTGAATAAAGGATAACAGTTATTGAAAATCGTTGAAGCAATTTGAATGCTAGGTCATAAAATATTATCGTTCGTTATTTTCATAAACTATTATATATTGAAATCTTATTTACTATGTCTTTAAAAATGGATACTAATTGGAATGCTTATTATTTTTGATAAGTCGCAAAAATTACAAAAGCTTGAAATAATTTATTATACGTGATAAATATTTGATATTTATTGTCCAACAATCTGTTCAAAGTGTTTATAAAGTTTTATGTAATAAGAAAATTGGTGGAAGAATGTATTTAATGACATGAGTTGTACCTTGAAAAAAGTAATAATTCACCCTGGAGAACCTGGAATTTTCAGGGAATTCATTTTCAAAAACATGGTAGACATCCTGAATAAACATCAGAGCATCTCTTTCGCACTTCATAGTATACACGATATAAAAAGAACCTTATACTGTATGTATGTATGTATGTATGTATGTATGTATGTATAAAGAGGTTCTCAAATGACTGGAATTTGTTCATGAAAATTGGCAGATTTATTCCTAATATTCTATCAGCTTTTAATTATATATAACACGAATGATTATGTAGAGATTATTACCGATTATTACCATTTATTTGATTTATTAGGGTAACCGTCGAGTTACCGAAACGTTTCATTTACACACTGAGGGATCTCTCAGGAAACAAATGAATTTAAATATATGACCAGTAGTCTAAACTGATCCTTACATCTCATCCTCATATAACACAAATGATATCAAAAGTGAGAAAAATAAATATTTCTATAATATGTTGCGCGCGTGAAAATATCACTAACAACTAGAAGTTATCATTTGTAAACGGGAATATTAAGAAATTTAATGTTCTATGTCCAAATTATACAAAGGCATGCATTGTGCATTATCTTTAGTGTCTCCAACTGTTTCCAGTACTCCTCCGGGTGCGCACATCCATGGATCTTTGGTCCCTTTTTGCCAGTCTAGCAATCTCTCTTGTAAATTAGCAAAAATCGCCTGAAATGACATGAAATCTTATTGCATCAGCATTTTATCGTATAAGATCGATTTCAGGGAATATAGAAAATAGTTTTTACTTTGACGGACAATTTTCCAGCGATATTTTTAGTTTCTTCGGGATCATGTCTGAGATCATATAATTCCCATTCATCTCTGTAGTAATAAGTCTTCAACGACTTACACCATTGAAGTGGTTGATTTTTTCGCGTCCTATTTAACAGATCCTATAAAAAGTAACAATAGAAGTTAAGATTCAAAGAAATTAAAATGTATATGCATAAGACTCCCGCGAAACTGACCTGAAAAGTTGTTGACAAATAGAAATCTTGATCGATAGGGAATGGCATCTTATAATTCAGATTGTGAATAAGCTTATATCGCTTGGTTCTGATGGCTCTCATGGGATAATACATGGTAATTTCATGGTGTGTCTGACTTGCAAAGACGGCCGTAGTATTTTCTTCTTGAGGCTCTAAAATTGAGTACAAACGAATTTATTGCTATAATAATTTTATATAAAAGTTGATGATAATCTTTATGGTAACTTATAGGATGATTATGATATTAGAAAAGTCACCTTCAATAAGAAGAGGAAGTAGTGATTTTCCGGTCAAACGGAACTTATTTGCGTCATTCGAGTAACTCGAATGATTTGGATATGAAATTTTGAACCAATCCAAAAAAGTGGGGACGATGTCTAATAATGAAGTCATACTGTGTGTTGCCTCATTTCTTCTATTTTTGTGATATGGAGATGAAATCATCAATGGCTCTGCCATACCTATATAAAATAAGCTTATAAATTAGTAATTTGAATGAGGTTGAGTAAATCATCGAATGCAATTAATAATTGAACAGAGAAAGCTTAACTGCAGAGCACAATTACGATACTGTTCATTACAAATTGATGTTTTCAAAAACAAATCAGGAATTATTGTCGCTTCCAGTCAGAATAGATCCATTATGAGGCGTTCGAATTTCAAATTATCCTGCGTGAAAATGCTTGATAGTTATAAATCTTCAATTTTTAACACCTCTAATGTAAAAGTTTTAAAATTTGAATGAATTATTGACAAATTATCCGAATCGTTCATACAAGAACGCTTTCGAGAATAAATGATTGTTTCATTCTTAATTCTGTTACTCAGAAATTGTTTACTTTAGGCTTCAAATTACAATTTTTTTACTTTGAAGTGTTGCAAGATTTACAAATGTATATCCTTAAAATTTAGAGGTTTCAATCTGAAATCATCAAATTTTAAAGGCGTCTGAATGAAAAGGATCCTTATAGCCGGTTCTATTTCATTATTATTTCTGAATTGAGTGGGGATAATACAACTTTATTCTTTTTTCTCGAGAAGCGCTTCTTCAAAGTTTAAACTTCAAAAATGTCCCAGCGACTCTTCATGCGGATGCCGATAATCATGGTACTATACTAAACTATAAAACATATATATTATGTACTTATTTCAATTTTGAATCATTTGAGTTTATAATTCCTTTGTTTTGAATAAACTTGAAAGTGTTTAAGGATGGTTTTTCAAGCGCTTAATAATGTGTCCTGAAATATAAAATGGTTTTTTCAGATATTAAATTGTGAAATTATATGGTACAGTTCAAAATGTGTAAACTTTAGTTGAAATTTTTTCATATTTGTATTTTTATGTTGTTCAAACTTGAAAGACTTGGAGTTAATGATTTGACGAGGATCCATCCATATAAAATTTTTTTGATTCTTGAGGAAAAAGTTTTCTGAAAGTGTACCATATTTTAAATTCTTTCATTTAAATACGTATTTAAAATTTTCATTCAATTTTTTTCTGCCTTTTGAGGTTAGAAATTACGAAAGAATGTATTTGAAGTAATCAATTTCTGATTTTCTTAATTTTTACTTCAACATCAGAAAAGATATTTACCAGGATCGTAAAGATTAGTTCGTCCACTGGGAAAGGGAATGCCATTATCAGACGAATAGATAACCAATGTGTTGTCTTTGAATCCAGCATCTTCTAATTCTTTAAGAACGAGTCCCACTCCTAAAATGTTGCCATCCATATGTGTAATTAACATATGTGTCATCCTTTTGTGTAATTAACAATATGTACATCATTATTATTATACAATGTGATGTACCTTGGTCAAGGCGAGATATTGTTGTGTACTGAGCAGCTATATCTCTTCTGGCTGCTTCAGTATCTTGAATAAAGTACGGAACCTTCACTTGATCCCATTGATAGTAAATTGGAGACCAATCTCGAATCGTCCCCATACCAACGTCCCCGTTTCCGAATTTTTCACAAAAGTTTCCATATTCGGGGTTACTGTGTCCACATCGATGTGGATCATGAAAAGCTACGTATAGAAAGAATGGCCTGCAAAAAAAAAAGATTTTCCAGAATTTGGCTCCTCTAATTAGATAACATTAGAAGCATACAAAATAGTCTAAATTGGACGTTTATTTCTAATTCGATGGATAGGAAATCCTTTGAATACATACTCAGCACTTTTTTTTGATAAGAATTCCCTAACCAGCAGTTTTATTTTGGTGATGTTACGTCCTACTTGCAGAATAGATTCATTCTCTTCTGTGTGAGCAAAGTCGAAGGGGTAAACTTCACTGGGTCCTACATGCTTTTTGCCAATAATGCCTGTTTGTAAAATGGTTTACATTTTAGAATGAGCAACGAGAGAAACAGTAATCATTTCACAAACACACACCTGTCCTTATCTTGTTTTGCTTTAATATCTTAGATAAACTTGGAACATCTTTAAAGGAATTGAAGTGATGAACACCTTGGTGCAGACCATACATTCCATTTTGGTGACTTGGTAATCCAGTCAATAAGGAGGCACGGCTATGTTGAAACGGTTTGATCAAAAATATTGAATATGCTCCCGGACCATTTTTGAAGAAGAGGTCAATTTTACCTGGGCGAACAGCTGCTGACAGAAGTGTAGGCATTGTTGAATACCAAGCTCTCTTTTGCAAATTTGTCCAAATTGGGAGTCTGACAGATGGTGTTTAGGTAGGATCGCATTTCGAAGCCTCCATCGTCAGCTACAAATTCCAAATTTCAGAACTTTGGTCAAAATAATTCCATTTAAAATGATCTCTTAAATGTTTGAAAAATTGATCTATCTCCAAATTTTGTGATTTTTTAGGTCTGGTTTTCTAAATTCTCTTATGTCCGGGTAGTCCTAAATTTAGAGCTGGGCTGGGAGTGCAGGACTATAATTCATTTATTATTTGGAACTGTCTTATCGCTTGACTTGCAAGGATTCTGATTTAAAAAAAGAAATGAATTACATATACCTATGTAAGTTGAAATCAGTTCAATACAAAAATGTATGTATTTAATCTCTTCCCATTTACGGGTTTGAGGGCCTCCGTTCCCTTTACAATAGGTTACATAACTGCC
>WSXT02019300.1:0-14224 GCA_011762715.2 Neuroterus valhalla | reverse complement strand
TCGGCTTCAGGGGGTCTCGAAACGTGGACATCCGTTGAAAATTCAAGATGGGAAATTTCAGACGATTCTAATACTTTCTCAATCATAAATGATGAGAATGTAAAAAGGACTAGATCTCGTTTATTGAAGTTTACGCAAGAAAAATGTGCAATAATCCTTCAATTTAGGGCACTCAAGAATTTTTAATGAATACCAATATGGAATATGATACGAAATTCTTCGGCAACGTTTTCACTTCTCAGTTTTTAATAAGAGAGTATTGAATGAAAGTGCGAGAATTTTATGGGAGGAAGCCATTTCGGAATCCCTAAACGGATTTGATTTCATATCCGGAGCTTGTTTTTGTAAAGAAGATGTTGATTCACATTTTGAAACAAAATTATCAGATGGAGCAATAAGTCGCATCACGAGAGGGAGAGCATCGTTAAAACCAAATTCTATCCCTAGAAAGGTTATATATTTTGACTTATATAGCAATATTGTATGCAATAGCATCCACAAATTAATATTTTTGCAGACTGGAACGTGTACGAAAGGAATTCCTTATCGTGGAAATGAAGCCAATGTAGAGCGTTCACAATGCCTATTGAATGTTTCAAAGGTTACAAAAATCGACCACGAGAAATGTACTATTGCTTTGCATTCATCGGGGGAAGTCTATAGTCACTACTTCTTCTTTTCAAAGGTATAAGGCAAGATTTTCATATTCATTAATTAGGCCTCATTCAATCAGTTCCAGCATCGGTGTAAAGCGTTAAGTATTAATTTCTTTTAGTATACTAACTTTAACTCAGAAGATCGTTCCCAAGCTTCGGATGCTCAAGCCTCCAACCTTGATAATTTCACACCAGTGCTTCCAACAGAAGATATGAGCCTGGACGATTCTTTTCTTTCGAATGTATGAAACCGCGTATTTTATTTTATTTTACATGAATATAATCATGTAAAATAATAATCTCTATTATTATTTTACATAATATAATAGAGCCTCTATTGATAATCAATTAATTTCAGAAACCAAATGGTACCTTGGAAAATAATTTCCAAGCTTTGGATGCTCAAGCCCTCAATCTGAATGATAACACATCATTGCTTCCAATAGAAGTTATAAGCATGGACGAGTCTCTTCTTTTGGAAGTATGAAGCCGCTTGTTTGAATTTTATTTTACGTAAATATAAGCCTCATTTAATAATCGTCATTCAACTCAAAATAGGAAATATTAATCCATTTCAGAATCCAAGTTGTATGTTGGAAAATAATTTCCAAGATTTGGATCCTCAAGTCTTCAATCCTAATAATTCCACATCAGTACTCACAATAGAAGACATCAGCATAGACGGTCAACTTTTTTCGGAGGTATGAATCTACTTGTTTAAATTTTATTTTACATGAATATAAGCCTCTTTCAATAATTGTCATTCAACGTAAAATAAAAAATAATGATCCATTTCAGAATCCAAGTTGTATCTCGGAAAATAATTTCCAAGATTTGGATCCTCAAGTCTTCAATTCTAATAATTCCACATCAGTACTCGCAATAGGAGACATCAACATAGACGGTCTACTTTTTTCGGAGGTATAAATCTGCTTGTTTAAATTTCATTTCACATGAATATAAGCCTCTTTCCAAAATTGTCATTCAACGTCAAATAAGAAATATTAATCCATTTCAGAATCCAACTGGTACTTCGGAAAATAATTTCCAAGCTTTGGATGCTCAATCCCTCAATCTGAATGATAACACATCAGTGCTTCCAATAGATGTTGTAAGAATGGACGATTCTCTCCTTTCGGAGGTATGAAGCCGCTTGTATGCCTCCAAATTAATTATTATTTTCACATGGCTTAATAATGTCATGAATAATATATTTGATAATTTTTGACTTGAGGTTATATTATTGTTTTTTCACGTTGGCAGCCATATTTGTACAAATGTTCATACTGGCGCCACGCACAGGAAGTTCAGGCGTGTGTGCTCCGCAAAAAAATAGGCTGATTTTCCGTTACGTCCCTTCATGTCTATTCTCCATGGCTCCTTCTCTATCCCAAGTAGGGCACTATAAAGACGAGTATGTGCATCTGCCATTCATGGTCCATGGAATAGAGGAAGTATGTATACAATGTGTACATTAAACATGAAAACTAAAGCTCGATTGTGAATAACTATTATTTAACAGTTATTGACGTTTTTACGTTTCAATGGAAAATTCGAATAAAGGTAGACATAACCTCACTTCAGACTGTATACCATGTACATTGCATGATGTACACAAAATGATTGTACCACTCTGTAAATAACCAATGAGAGGAAATTATCTTAACAATGCGTGTTACAATTTTGTTTCGAAATTATTCTTCCAAGAAAATTTATTCAGTGTCTTTTGTGTGGTTATGGTTCTTATTCGAATCTTTTTGAATTGAGCACTAATGATATAATACAAAATAATAAACATACAGAAAATACACAAATACGCTAAATAAGTTCTCTACATTAGTTTTATTAGCTATTATGTACTTTTTTATGTTAGCTTGAATAAAGAAGGTATTGACTTACGTTTAATATTTGTTAAGCTTCATTTCTGGCATTTAATACACATTGTATACATACTCTATCTGCTACATGGACCGAAAATGGCGAATGCACATATCCATCTATTTAGAGCTCCATCACAAGTTCGAAAGCATCTAACCTAATCTGGCAGCATGGCGGCTGAACGTCTCCTAGAGTAACATGCTTGCATTGGATATTGAATATAAGAATTATTTTCTCAAATTTCTTAAAAGAGGACCAAAAATTTGATATGTTGACTGAATACCTTCAAGAAGGATTACATCCAACCGTAACAACGGAAATTCAAAAAATAAATTCATGCCTCCTCAAAACGAACAAAGCAATCAGCTTTAGCATTCAAAAATTTATCGAGCTATACTGGACTTTTTTTTTGAACAAGAAAAACGAAAACGGAATTTATTTGTGAAAAAGGTCACGTTAATTAGGAATTGGAGGGGATCTTTGTCAGGGACCTCATCAAATTTCCTCTGTTGGTCCCCAACAATTTGGCGTAACGAAACTGGCATGGCCGATAATAATTTGTCTGGTGCGGAACATAACAATAAAAGGGGAATTCCATCAGGGTCCTAACAAGATTTCTGCATGGGCTTTCCCAAAACTATACATTTCACTTATTCAAACATCTTCTTGCTGAAAAACTTACTCTTGGTAATTAATTTGTGTTTAACAATGGTGAAAAAATTCCACAGCATCTGATTCTACTAGACGTGATTCATGATGAGTTTCCACGCTTATTCTGTCTGCTGCAGCATAAATTATTTAGATTTCTACAAAATGGGATCTTCTTAAATTAAAGATATGCCTTCACAAGGTGTGTCAAGAAAATCCCATTTCTTAAATGAAAGATGCGAATTCTGAAATTGAATTTTTTCTGAATGTCATCTAACTTCTCACGCTCTTGCAAAAGATTCGAAAATAAAGATTTCTAAGCGTCTCCAAGTCTCCCCATCTCTAGTCTCTTTAAGGCCTTCTCTAATTTCCGAAAGAAATATTCACTCTAAATTTTCTTTTGAATTCAAAAACGTTTCTTACGAATTCAAATTGACAGAAATATTTTCCTGAACAGTGAGAAAAATTAAGGGTGAGAAGGGAAACCGAGCAGAGTTGAGAAGAAATACAAAGATCTTCGTTAAAATTTAGCTTTACACTAAATCACCGGGAAGAATGGTCTAGCCAATGTCGGATCTTACCACTGTTGTATACCTTCGAGATGAGAAAACAACGAAACTTTTCTACCTTGAAAGCAAGGTTGGCCTTGTCCCTTCCTTCTCATCATTATTTTCCTTCTTTCATGTACCTGGTTACCGTGAAGACGAGATAGAGAGTGAAAATCGGAACCTTATCTGTCACAGGAACATAATGAACATTAGAGGAAAACTCCCTGCAGTGGATATTTGTAAATAAGAGCAAAATGACAAAACTCAATTTAATTTACAAATTCCGTATGATTACTAATGACAAAAATGCATTTCAAAATAGATTCACATGTTCTTAATATGGTAAACAATAGGTGCTGGTGTTTATAACATACTTCAGACCAAAAATAAGCATAAAAACGGATCAACCCTTTCCTTTAAACACAACATTTCGGGAGGCTTCATGTCAGCTTTGGTCAATATTTTGAAAAAATTTTCAAGTTTAAAAAACGATAAAAAAAGGCAGAACCATCCTCTCATGTTAGTTTATCAATGGGAGGATCTGCGAAGTTATTAATCAATATAATGTACCAGTGGCGAGATAAAATTTGAATAAAGCACTCAAATGTATCCACCGAAATCCGAATTATTTTACTTTACAACCGATTGTTGGGATATCCAGATTTGCGGCTCAATTATATGCAGTTAACCATTTTTTCGACACTGACACTAATGTTTGGGAAACAAAATATAAAATTATAATCTCATTCAGTCCAAATTTGTTGTTTGGGAAATAAGATTTTCTCGAAATTCTGCGAGTGTCATCTAACCACAAAAATATTAGGGTCATAGAAGTAATGTAATGTTATTTATTCTCTCCCCTTTTATGGGTTTGTTACATAAGAGTCCTAAACTACTTATTCTAACTTAAGTATAACGCTTAACAACTAATTTTCCGTCTAATTGCTATTATTTACATCGCTACTACTTTCGCATTGCTACTACTTTCATCCAATATTCCTCTTACACAATCACTCACACTTCTTCCTTCCTCTCCCTCTCCCGTGCATGCATCTAACACATGTTCCCACGACTCCACTTCATAACAACACATTCTACACATTTTCTCATGATCGTCCATCCAGTATCTATACGCTTCCATTCCCTCCCCCATTCGAAACCGTACTACTCTATTCCACTTACTCTCCTTCTTAAACGTCTTCAGGTATTCTGGTTCCCCCACCCATTTAACCATTTTATACAACCTGTTGTACCACGATTCCATAATTTGGCTCCACCTTTCCTCTTCATGTCTTATTATCATCTCTATTTCTTTTCCCTGCCATTCTACAAACCCTTCGTGAAAACCAGATTCTTTTCTCATTCGCTGCCTTTCTCCTTCCCATTCTGAGCCTTCTGTATTTCCTCTCTTCTCTCTTGATTATATCTCCTTCAAGCACGCTTATGCGATTTTGCTTCCCTCTCCCTTCTATGGCTTCTCTTCAAACTTCCATGCTCTCTTTACTTGTCGAACTACCATCTTCTAGCTATCGAGTTCTTCCCTAAGCATGTATCCTGGACAACTCCAACTTACCCCCATAACCCACCTCAAGAATTTTTCGTGAAGACTTTCCATTCTTTTTCGCTCCTTCCATCCCTAGACTTCTACTCCATAGCACGCGACTGCCCACACTAAAACATCAAACATCCATGTTCTCATTCTCCAATCATCCTTAAACCTTCTCTTACCTATGCCCCAAACTTGGTCCAATATTTTCCCCGCGCACTCCAGCCTTTTTCTTACTTGCAGCTCGTTACCTCTTCCTGATTCAAACCTCTGTTCCTAAAGCACATTATCTTCGTCTCCCTCACGGTTACTGTTAGATCTTCTCCCGTTACGTACTCTTCAAACGCTCTCAACATCAAATTCAACCCTCTTTCGTCCTCTGCCAATAGTACAATATCATCCGCATATGCCAAAGAGTAAAACTTATTGCTTCCCAAGATAGTACCTCCTTTTCCGTTTTTCTTTAGCTTTTCCTCTAAGTCTGCTAGCATTATACTAAACAGTAGTGGACTCAACGGGCGACCTTGCCTAAGTCCCCTCTGTGTCCAAAATTCCTCTCCTTTCTCTTTCCCTAACCCTTCTCTGAATCTAGTCTCCTCAAATATTTCTTTTATCCTTCTAATCAATCCCTCCTCTATTCTTCTTTCTTTAATTGCTTGCCCTCCTGTTCACTGAGTCGAAAGCTACCTTGAAGTCTATAAACAAGGCTACAAGTTTTCCTCCCTTCTGACCCAAGTTCCTATTCACTAGATAGTTTAGGACGTAAATGGTATCGATTGTTCCCATTCTTTTCCTAAAATCCGTCTGGTTGTAGGGGATAATTCCCTTCTCTTCTACTTAACTCTCTAACCTGTTTCTAAGCACTTCCGCATAGATCTTATACCCCACCGACATAAGAGTTACACCTCTATAAACCTATACCTTTTTACCCTCTCCTTTTTTAATTAGCGGGGTCACTAATACTGCCCTCCACTCTTTAGGCCACCCTTCTCCTCTCCATACTTTGTTACAGATTCTCCACATCTCTTCTCTTACACCTTCCGCCCATACTTTAGAGCTTTATTCTCCACGCCATCCTCTCCTGTGGCTTTATTTCTTTTGAGCACTTCTATTGCCTCGTTTACTTCCTCCCTGATTATGTCATTTGCATCTTCCTCTCTTTTCTCTACTACCTTCTTCTCTTCCTCTTCAACCTTTCTCTCTTCTCCTCCCAACAAACCTTTGAAGTACTCCGTCCATCCACTCATTTTTATATCCTCATTCTCCCCCTTCCTTCTTCCTCTTTCCTTATATAAAACCTCACATACCTACCTTTCCTTTACTGCTTGCTCTACCTCTTCATGTATCTTTCTTTTTTCTTCTCCCTTTTCTCGTTCAACATTCCCTCATATACTCGTTTTCTCCTATTGTACTCCTTCTTGCTGATCTTCCCTCTTCTCCATTCTCTTACACCCTCCTTTATCTTATTTTTACCTTCCTTACATTCCTCATCACATCCACTTTTTCTTTCTATGTCCCCTTTCCCTTTTGGTCTTACCTCCTCTTCTACCTTTTTTATCACTACCTTCATTCTTTTTATTATCTCGTCTACCCCTCCCTCTTCTACACCTTTAAGATTCTCGTTCTTCATTTTTCCTCTGAAATCTTCTAACTTTTCTCTCCCCCAGCGCCCCATGTTTCCCTTTCGTACCTCACCTCTTCCCTTGTCACCTCTAGAATGTCTGTGCCCTCCTCCTCTTAGTTTTGCTATTACCAGGAAGTGCTCAGAGCCTTTCTCATTACCCACTTCCATTCCCACCATTAGCTTCTTTACCCTTTCTTCTGCCAGAACATAGTCTATTACGGTCTCCCCTTAACCCGTGAATGTTATTTCACCATCCTCGTCCCCTTTTGTATTTCCATTGCAGATTACCAACCTGCTTCTCCTAATAAATTCAGCAGTACCCTACCCTCTCGATCTGCTTTTCGATGTTTCGATTTCCTCATAAATGCCTCCTCTTCTTCATACCAAACATCTCCTCCTTGCTCTCCAGTCCATGCATTCAGGTCACCTATAATAAATATCAGCCCCTCTCTTTTTTCCTCCACCCACCTCCACCAACCTCCTCATAACTTTCCACCCCTCCTCTTCCCCCCTTCTCCTGTAAACACATACTAATACTACCCTTTTTTTACCTACTTTAATTCTTCTTATCATTACTCCGTCCTTTGTTTCGCCTTCCTCCTCAGATCCCTGTTCTACCACATGACCCTTTCTCACCCCTGATACCATGCCGCTCATCCCTCTCCCTTTCTCGTGTTCTTTTCTTGCTTCTTGCATCTCTCAAACATATCCTCTTGGTGACTTTCTTGCTATCCCTTTCCAATCTTTCTCCTCCACCCATGTCTCACCCATCATTACTACGTCCCATTCATTCAATTCCTCCCAGAAACCTAAGTCCTTGTTTTTCAATCCCGACACATTCCAGAATGCTACTTTCACCCCTCCCCCTTCTCTTGATCTCGTCTCTATTTTCCTTTGCCTTCCGTGAACCCCATTGCGTTCCCTTGACTCCCACTTCGCCGTTTTCCGTCCATTTGTCTCCCTTGCCTTGTTGGACAGACTTTTAACACTTCTTTTTCTCTCCCACCACGTCACATCTTCCTCGATTCTTTCTTTTCTTCCCTTCAACAATCTCTTCTTCCCCAAATCTCAAACCTCTCTTCCTTGCTCTCTAATTTTACTAAGTACATGCATTCTGTCCCGTCCCCCTTCCCTCCTAATTTTTTAACCTTTCCAGAGTCACTTGTGCACCAATAACTTTCATAAGGTTATTAATTTCTTTTTCCCCATTTCTAATGTCTACTTTTATTCCCCTAAATTTATATTTTTCTTTCTCTTCGCTCTTTCTTCTCCTTCTATTTTTCTTTCAACCGTCTTTAGTCTTGCTCGCCACCCTTCATCCCCGGAATTTCTACTTGCCTCACGTTCCTCCGTTTTTCCCCTACCCACTGCTTCTGTCTCTTTTCTTTCCAATCTCAATTCCATTCTGTTCATTCTTTCCTCTAAGGCATTTATTTCTGTTCTAACTTCTCCTTCACTCGCTTGCTGCCTTTTCTCTATCTCTTCGAATTTGCTTCAAACCTTATCTTTTCCTATTTTCCATTGTTCTTCCCATTCTTCCCATTTCCTTTGGACTGCTGCTAACTCCCTTTTCACCTCCCTCTGCTTTTCGACATCATCGAATCTCTCCCGAATCTCCTCCTTAAACTTTTGTAACCTTCCCAATGTTTCTTCCCTCGCACCTATTATCAGCGCTTTTATTTTTGCGAACATCTCTCCTCCCCCACTGTTTCTCTCTGGCGTCCTTCGCTTCGTTTTTACTTTTTTTGTTCCGTTACCCCCTTCCGGCTCGTCATTTCCTTCTACTCTTTTTCTTTCCTCATCCCCCGTTTTTTCCGCCTCACTGCTATCCGCGCTAGCTCGAAAAAAATTTTTACATAGCTTTGTGTTTAACTGAAACTATATGTATTATTTTAAAATCCTTCAAAATGTATTATTATGTTCTGAATTTGCAAACAATGTTTCTGCGTCTTGAATATTATCAACAGCATACATATCTATAGCAGCGTAAAATTGTTGAACAAATATAACTCAAAGTGAACCAATTTCAGTGAAATTATAGAATTTAAAAAAAAATTAATCATTAAAATGACTGACAGAATTGCCCGTGGATTCCAGAAAATCATAGTTTTCAAAAACTATTTCTGGTAAATTAGGAATAATACAAAATGTTGTTCATTCACCTATCTTTTTATTAAAAAAAAACTGGAGGAAAGAATACTGCTGCGACGTTGAAATTTGCAGGCATGTTTATAGTAGCGTGAAATTGTTGGAGAAATATAACGATTTTTTGTAAATTTGTGAAACGAAAAAGAAACTCAAACTGATAAAAAACTTTGAAAATTTATTACAGATTGCATTATCATAAATTAAACATTGTGGGGTTTGTAACACGAATCTCACGATTTTAGTAATAAAGTTTTGTTATCGAATTCATGTACAAATTTTCTCATTATCCATTTTTGAGAATTTTTCCTTTATTCTTCCAAGAAACAAGAGAAATGAATAATCGTATGAAATTATTTTAAAAAGAAGTAAATAATTGAAAAGCCACTAAAAAATGAGTAGAATCGATTGTTCACTGTAGGTCGAACTGACCATCAGTGGACAAGACTTCAACAACTAAAAATAATAACAAAAACTTTCCACTGGCTTATAAAGTTACTTCTATTGGAATCTTTTCACATATTCGAATATAGCAACTTCATTTATGCATAAAAAATCCTTAATTTATATTGTACTTTATGTTAACTACAATTTACAAAGTCTTGCTATCCACTGTAGGAGGTTTTTCCTTATGCTTATGTGATGAAACATCGATCACGCTTCCCTTTTTCAATGTCCTCCGAATATTCAATTGATTGAAAGAGTGATAAAAAATTGATTATAACCATACTGAATAAAAATTTTAAGAATCTCTTCAACCTGGCTGGGTGTACATTTTTATAACAACATTCCAAATCAAATCTGTTTATACAAATTGTGTCAACCCTATATTAACCTATTATGTAATATTTTCGTAATAATTAATCTGTTTATCAAAGTCATCATGTATGTCACTTTCAAATCCCCTTGCGTAAGTTTTGAATAACAAACTCATAATGTATCATACCATCATTAACTATCGAATCCAAATATGTAATTATTAAAGAAAACGAAATTATTGTCGTTAATGATGGGGGTGAAATCTAAAAGTAAAACTTTAAAACTTAATAGTCACAAAAATTTCATATTTTATTTATGTTGATAATTATCATTTTAATTGCATGTAACATTTGATAGCACACTGAGTCACTTAAGTTAATTTTTGTGAAATTTCTTGTTAATATTGTATCAATAAGTGAACTTACAGGAAAAATATGAATAACAAATTCGTAGTAAATTTAACTCTTTACGAAGGAAGTGCTCTTGTAATGTCAAACTTTTAATACTTTGTATCTCAGCGCAAAAGCCTCTCAAGCCTTTGACAAGGATCTCTAGAGCCTTATACAGTGTTCTTCAAAACCTCATACAAGGTTCTCCAGAACCTCCTAAGAGGACCTATAGATCATATCGCGAGTGCTTACAGAGTTCTGCAAAGTCCTCAAGAAACCCCAACAGGCGTCTCACTTGAGATTGTAGCTCCTCATATACAAGAGCTTCCAGAGACTCTCACAAAGTTCACCAAAACCTCCTACGGGGGTATCCAAGCCCTGCTACGATATCCTCTAGAACCTCCTGCAAGAGCATTCAGAGCTTCCTACGGGAGCATCCGAAGCCTTATACACAAGGGCCTCTAGAGCCTCCTACGAAGGCTGTCATCACCTTCAACAGTGGATCAGGAGCCTCCTGCAGGGTCCTTCTAAGTTTCGTACAAGAGCCTCTAGAACCTCTTACGAGTGCCTCTCAAGCCTCCCATGGAAGCCTCATGTGCCTAATACAAAGGCCTGCGTAGCCTCATACGAGTGGCTTTCAAGCTCCGAACCGAAGTGTCTGGTACCTGATACAAGGTCATTCAAGCCTTCCCTACAAAACCCAGCAGAACCCTGAACGAGAGCCTCTAAAGCCTTATACCTAATAAATGAGAATTTCTTATTATAAAATACAAGGGAATAGAGACGACGATAAATCAATAAAAGCATCTAGTCTGTAAGTTTTTTCTCACTGAAAAGTGCTGATGATTTCCTTACCTTTTATAGTTCTAAAGAAAAAAAAAGCATGGACAAAACAATAATTCTTTGGCTCTTCATATTCTAGTTTTTACGCAAGTGTTAGATCAAAAATTTTAGTTGATTTAACAAAAATTTAGATTAGGTTAGTGTGATTGATTGTGCATAATTAAGTAATCTCAATGAATGAATAAATAAATAAATGAATAATAAATGAATAATAATAATATTGATAATAATAATGATGAATCATCATAATAGTGTTGAGCTTTAATTTTTCTCTTCATTTACACGTGGTTCTGATCCTAGTCCTCTTCCTACTCTAAATTAAAAAAATGAAACCTAAAAAACAAAAATGAGTAAATAAAAGTCCGTAGTCTTCAATTTCATTCTATAATAATATATTCCACTGATTCCCTTTTGATGTCTTTTGTGTCAATTTGTAAAAGTTATTTCCTCTTGTTTAAAAACAATTCCATTCTATAATTGGTTTGGGATTTCTTATATTCTTGACACAAATTTAATCATTTTTGTTGAAAATGTTTACCAATGGTTGAAAATTTATCTTTCCAGGTAGAGAATTCAAGGACAGTCTCATAAATAAGCCTCCCACAAGGTTCTTCTAAGCCTCTTAAAAGGCCTCTCTATAACCCCTCCCGGAGGCTTCTAAAAACTCCCAAGAGTTCCTGCAAAACAAGAGACTTCAAAGCCTTCTGGAGCCTCACACAAGTTCCCCTAAAGAAAACTACAAGAGCTCTTTGGACCTCCTACGAGAGCCCCAAGAGCTTCATACAAGGTCTTCCTGAATCTCCGGCAAAGGCCTCTTAACCTCTCACAAGTGCCTTCTAAGCCTCCCATAAAAGTATATAGTACCCCCAATAAAGGTCCCCCAAGCCTCTAATAAACTCAAGCAGAACCTCCTTCAAGGCCCTCCTGAACCTTCTTCAAGGACCTTCAGAGCCTCCTACAAGAGCATCCAGAGCTCACACAAGTGCTCACACAGAGCACACAAGCTCCTGCAAAAACCTATCAGAGAACTTAGAGCTTAGAGGGAACTTAGAACAAAGAACCAGAATTTTCCACACGGTCTTCGAGAACCTCCTTCAAGATCTCTCAGAGCCTTTCACGAGAGCTTCAAGAGCCTCGAACAAGAGAGCCTTCTACAAGGTCCTCCAGATACTCCTACGAAAGCCTTTATGACCTCTTACGAGTGCCCCTGGAGCATCCAATAAAAATTCTCTAGTACCTAATGCAAGTTCATCCAAGCTTCCTACAAAGTCTAGCAGAATATTCTACGAGGGCCTCCTGAACCTCTTGGAAGAACCCCTCTCGAGGCCAACAGAACCTTCTACAAGGCCCTCCTGAACCTTCTTCAAGGGCCTCCAACGGCGTCCTCCAGAACCTACTACAAGGACATTTAGAGTCCCCTACGAGAACATCTAGAGCCTCACACAAGCCCCTACAAAAAACCTTTTGAAAGAACTTAAGAGCCTCCTTCGAGGATTTTCCATGAGGTGCACAAGAACCTGCAACAAGGGCTTTTGAAGCTTTCAAGCCTTGAAGCTTCAAGAGCCTCGAACAAGAGGGTTGCTCGAAAAAAACCTACAAGAGCTTCTAGAGCCTTCCGCGAGAGACTATACAGACAGGCTATCACAAAGGCCTCTCAAGCCAGCCTCCTACAAGGTCTTCCCGATACTCATACAATGTCCTCTATAAACTCCTACGAGTGCCTCTGAAGCCTTCCATAAAAAGTTTCTGGTACCTAATGCAAGCTCATCCAAGCTTCCTCCGAAGTCTCTGAAGGGTCCCTCGTGATGCCCAACATAACCTCCTACAAGGGCCTTTGAAGCCGCCTACGAGAGTTCCCAGAACCTCATACAAGCACTTTCAAAAAACTTACGAGCGCTCTTGGAGCCTCCTGCGGGGGTCACAAGAGCCTCCTATTGGATCCTCCATAATCTTCAACTAGGGCCTCTAAAGTCTTACACTAGGGCTCCGAGAATGTCCTATAAGGACAAAGGGAAATTGTCTTAGGTATGAAGGAATTTCCAAGATTAACAAACGAGAATTTCTGAATGAAAAAAAAAGGAATGAAGAGGACAATGAATCAATAAAAGCCTCTAGTTTGTAAGTTTTTTTCCCATAGATATATGCTAATGATCTCCTTTTCCTTTTTAGTTCTTGAGAGGAAATGAAAATATATACAACAGAGAAATTGTTCATAAATAAGATGTCTTGATGTCTTTTATTTTTAATATCTCCAAGACTTATTCCTAATGATGCAAGTGAATGTTGTTTCATTTAATTGAAAAGAAAATCTGCCCGCTGCGCAGGCACATTCTCATCACGCGCTTCGCTTATAAGTTTCAGCGCGCCTAGGGCGCGCGACTTTTGGATTTCGCGCTCAATGGTAATCTCATCTCGCGCTCCGCGCTCGGTTATGAGTTTACCTCGCGCTACGCGCTCGGCCTTTGTACTTCCCTACAGTTGTACAAAAAGCTTGTGAAACTCAAAAGTGAAATTTCGACTACTCTAATTTGATGAGTGTGAATTCTCTTTTGTTAAAGCTTCTCCGGCTTCAACGAATACATTCTCATCGCGTGTCTCGTGCTGCGCACTCGATCAAAGTTTGTCCAAAGCGATAGAGAAGTTTTGTTGACTAATTTTTTTCACATATTATTTAGTTTTTCTAGAAGTTCAATTTTTAATTTTATACTTTACGATTGAAACAAAAACTACGCGTCCAATGGAAAAAATTATAAGAAATTCACAGATATTTTTCGGGTAAATAACTTTTCTCTATCAATCTTGTGTGTAAGCCTTAGTCATTTTTTCAAGAATTGTATTATTTGATTTTTATGGTTACTTTGCCTGATTGCAATGAATTCATTTTATGGTTTTTTTTAAAAATGAAGCAAAAACTACTTTTCCTATCAAAAAGTAAATTTGACCAAATTTGTAGATCTTTTTTTGGTGCGCAAGTTTAGTTCATATATATATTCCCGTAGCTGGCATAGTTTGACTAGAAAATGAATCTTCCTATTTTTCATTATTTCTTGTGCGACCATAATTTGAATTTTCTTTTTTTCGATGAACTCGAAAAGTTGTAAAGATCATCCCGGAGGGCTCCTAAAAAGGAAAATTTTTTTTTCCAAACTTTTTTTCATATCTTGCGTGGTTTGGCTAAAAATTCTCAT
>WSXT02019289.1:0-14226 GCA_011762715.2 Neuroterus valhalla | reverse complement strand
CAAATTCAAAAATCGCAAACCACAATTCTCTTAGGAATTGATTGCTGATCATTTAAAAAAAACATTCAAATCGGTTACGAAATACGATATGTAGGCGATTATGAACACAACTTTTCGATTTCGAACCACTGTGCGATGTCCGGCAACAATTCTGGACAAGCCTGAAGCCGACTGGACACCTGGGGCACTGGACGTTCATCTGGAACTATTAGAGAATCATTGAGCCGTCTTCCAGGAGAATCTCAAGGGACTCATCCAACAACCTCCAGATGCAGACTATCATGTTGACAATCATTACGCAGACATCGAGAATGTGTATGCAAATGCACGTTCTCGAATCTATGAGCAGGGGAGCAGGTTCAAGTCTTCACTGGCTGCTACTCCAGCAACAAATCAGGTAGTCAGCAACGTAGCCGCGATTTCTGTGCCCTTTACATCAAATGTGCAAGGAGGATGAAAGCTACCAACCATCTGAGTGGCGTCGAACGCATGTTCTACTTAAAGGCTCGAGTGCAAGGCGACGTTAAGAGCGCAGTCGAAACCATGCAGGTGACAGGGGCTAATTATGCCACGGCATGAACATTCTGGAGAGGTGGTTTGAACATCCACGCTTGTTGGTACAAGATCACCTCACGGCCCTGCGTAACATTCCACCAATATGTAATGAGACAGCCGCTAGACTCAAACGATTGATCGACACGCTGGATCGTCACCGCGATCAAATCCGAGCTTTTGGTCGCCCTGTGGACATGTGGAACGATTGGTTTGTCTCCTTGTATGGACACATACACTTGAAGAGCTTGGGGGGACGAACTCGAGCGCGACGATGCATATCGTGACCTGGGAACTGACCACTCAGCCAGTTCGCTTTTTTTTCCCAGTTTATACAATGACTCTATTGCACTCTTATCTCTGCAAAATCTTCACGTGCACCGAGTACTGCAGCGCGCCAAGCTTATCCGCCGACACCTGTAGAGCAACGCCAACAGCGCAGCTGCAGAGATTTGACTCTCCGACGGCTTCAGTTACATATGAGAAATGCCACGGACCTCATTACATAGGTCACTGTGACAGCTTTTTCCGTTTGAAGCCGCAAGAGCTCGGAGAATTCGCTATGAAGGTGTGTCTTTGCTTGAACTGCTTGAGACCAGGTGACACTAAGACCAACTGTTCATGAACTGATGGACATCGAACATTCGACCTCGGAAACTTCGAGCGACTTTACACCAAACAGCTCTTAGAATCAGTGGAGTAACAGGTGGTCCGTCGGAATTTGCTGCCTCCAGAAATTCAACCTCGCTGCACCGGCAGGATTCACAATGGAACAAGTAATGCACGATTGTCGAGGCCTGGATCTTGCTGACCCACCGTCCGGCCACCCTCGGGCTGAAAATCTTCTACTCGGAGATAATCTTCACCATTTGTTCCTGCGACCCGAACTGCTGCGATGAGAAAAATGCTGACTAAAAAGACTGATTTCAGATGGGTGATGATAACAGGCAGAGCTCCGTCAAAGGATGTCATTCCGACCGCAACTACTTGCACTACACTGCTTACTGGCCCAGAGACGACATGGAATGATAACCTTATTTCCTTTTAGCAACAGTTTTGGGAATTGGAAGATGTACCTCGAGTCTCACGCTTATCTCCGTTGACCGAGGAATGCGAAGTTATCTTCTCTCGTCACAAACGAACTCCGGAAGGATGATTTGTCAATTCCCTACTATTGAAACAAGAAGGTCCAGAGATGCTCGGCGAAAGTTGAATTGAGCTTCAGCTCCCCTGAGTTCCTTGCATCGGCGATTAATTCGAGACGTTGACATGGCCGAGGCGTACACTTGTTTAATGACAGATTACGTTCGACTTTGTCACATGAGACCTATACCTTTACCTGAACTACACGAGAACGCTCAAACCAACTACTACATACCACATCATGGTATTTGGCAACGGGGAGTCATTATCACCGGCTTCGAATGGTTTTCAACGCATCCAGGTCAACGTACAATGGCTGTAGCCTCAATGACATGCTGCAAACTGGATCTTAGCTGCAAACCAATTTGGGCCAGGTTTTGACTCGGTGGAGACGCCACGGAATTGCTTTTGGCGCTGATATCTGCATGATGTATCGACAAATTCTGGTGAACGAACAAGACGTCAACTTACAACGCATTATATGGAGTGCTAGTGGAAACGAACTGGTCGTACATTACGAATTTTCGACTGTGACTTACGACGAGTCATGCTCACCCTATCTAGCACTGAGAACCTTGCAACAATCGTGCACAGATCGAGGCTCTACCTGGCCAGAGGCAGTTCGGGTTATTTTGAGTGATCGCTTTCCCGACGACATATTGACAGGATGCAATGACCTCGGAGAAGCAAAGGATCTACGGGATCAGCTCAACCATCTTCTGCAATTTGGTAGATTTCCTCTCCGCAAATGGGTCACCAACCGACCTGAACTGTTAGGCGATCTACCCGAGCAAGATCGCCTTCGCCTGACCTGGCTGCAACTGTGCAGTGACGGTCTCATCAACGAGTTTGGCTTGTGTTGTGATCCGCAGAATGATTGCTTCCGGTTGACGCCGACAGAGATTGCCACGAACGATTCGACGAAGCGCAAAATTCTAGCCACTATCGCTAGATTGTTCGATCCTAGCGGATGGATCGCGCCCGTTATTCTAATAGCAAAGCTCCTTGTTCAGAACCTGTGAAGAGCCGACCTCGAGTGGGACGAACTGATTACACACTCATACGTCACAAGATGGATCGCATTTACAAGGAATCTAAAGGCCATCGGGGGACTGTCAATACCTCGATGGATCGACACACAGCCTACTACCGAGCTTCAGTTGCATGCTTTTTTGGATGCAAGCCGCTGGACTATGGCAGCCACAGTTTATTGTCGCGTTAGCTCGATCACGAGCCAGATCTGCATCTGGCTTGTTGCAGCCAAGACGAAGCTTTCACCAATTCAGAGTCTTCGGCCACCTGCCACTTAAGTCCCGAGAATGACGATCCCTCGTTTAGAACTTAGAGCCTCATTGTTGGCGGTTCAAGTAATAAGATCATTAGCCTCCGACTCAGACGTATCCATAGAGAATTGCTTTGCCTGGACTAATTCTCAAGTGGTAGTGCATTGACTGTGGTCGAACGCGCCCACTGGAAATATTCTGATAGACAATTACATTGAACATGTTCAGGAGCTGGTACCAGCATCAATCTGGCGTTATTTTTCTATAGCGGCAGATTTGGTAACACGTGCGTTTGAAACTCCACAACTATTATTCTACAAGTTATGGTGGAGTGGTCCTAAATGGCTTGCCACCCCTGCTGAACCTTGGTATACTTCGTTGGGTTCAGCATCGCCAACACTCTCCAAACACTGAACTCAGGAATAATTTATCACTGCAAATGAATTGAAGGCCGCGTTCCATGTATGCGTTCACAAGAGTCAATCCTTGTGGCTTCAGCAAGAATTCAAACGCCTAGTGAATCCAGCTTTTCCACCTGCGCGGCCTCCTTTCTAGAGTTTTGGCACGTTCGCCGATACTGATGGGATCATGATAGTTGGAGGTTGCATACAAAACTCCGGCTTATCGTACACAGAGAGCCGCCCACCAGTGATCGATGGCCACTGTTCACTTGCAGGCCTCATCATCAGTTGGGCGCACCAACGCTCTCTGCACCGGTATTTTCGAATGACGTGCGCCTTCATGTTACCTTATGCTTGGATCCTTGGAGGAAAAAGGGAACTCCGCTCCAACTTGGCGGAATGTTATTTTTATTCGCTCTCGTGCTCAACCATACAACCAAGCAATGGCTCCTCTCCCAGTAGCAGATGTCACTCCAAGCCGACCCTTCTCAAAGACCGGATTGAATTATGCAGGACCATTCCAAGTACTCCCTCCAGGGGAAGAGGCATTCGTTCAACCAAAGGCTACGTAGTCGTATTGGTATACTTCACGACTAAACTGCTGCATGTCGGAGTCGTTGGTGACATGACAACTGGCAGCTTGATGGTACTTTTGACGAGATTCTACAGTCGCAGAGGAAAGCCTTCAGAAATGTGGAGCGACAACGGCACTTATTTCCACCGGGCTGATTTCGAGTTACGAGAGGCTTTCAAGTCTTCACAGAATGATTGGAAAAAGGTTTCTGGATCGCTCGTGACGCAGGAGGTAACCTGACACTTCTTCCCTCCAGGCGCTCCTCACTTTGGGGGCATCTGGGAAGCTGAAGCCAAGCTAGCGAAAACCGATCTCAAACGCGTCTTAGGCTCCCTCAAGCTCCCATATGGAGAGTTCACCATACTTTTGGCTAGCATCGAAATGGTCATCAACAGTCGCCCACTCACTGCAGTAACGGGTGATTCTGATGATCTCGACGCTTTGACTCCAGGTCATTTCGCTATCGGAGGACCTTTGATCTTCATACCCGACCTCGAAATTCAAGGACAAATCCCGATCAACTTACGCATTGGAAGTAAGCAAGAGCTCTCCGCGATCGGTTTTGGACCCGTTGGAGCCTCGAGTACCTGAACACCCTTTAGCAGAGAACGAAGTGGACACAATCCGTTGGCTCGCATTCTCAAGAATCACTCCGGCAAGGACGATCTTGTACGAGTTACCAATGAACCTCCAATGGCGAATATGTGCGGCCAATCACCAAGTTGGCCTTTTTGTCTTTAGATGCTTCGTCTGAGCGACCACTTGAGGCCGTCTCCATCAATTCAAACCCTGATAACTCAACTTCTACGGCGGACTGCTAGCGAATGGTTGTGCGAAGAACGAAGAGGGCGGTATATTTATTTTCTTTCTGTCCCCAGTCGAGGGTGCCACTGAACGACCTACAGGTTCTATCTCATCGGCTGCCGTACGTCTACTCTACCTGCTCGACCAGTTCACCTTTGTACTCCGACCAGAGCGCGCGTGTGTCGTTATATTGAGTGTCATTAAGAGTGCATCTTTAGTTATGTTCAGTTGTATTCCAGTTCAAAGAATAAATCTCGTTTTCATGCCCAAGTGACTCTCTGATCTCTCGTCGCTTCCTTTTCCACGCCAAACAAACTATATCAAAATATTTCTACGAATTTCGCAAGATTTCAAGTCATTTCTAGATTTCATAGAGTTTTGAACGATTTCAAATGATATCTGATTTTTTTCAATCTAAAGCGGCTTCGAAGATTACGAAATGATTCAATGGTACTCCGTTTGGAGTTCAAGTAATTTCAACAGGTCAAAAAATGATGACATGTTCCAAATGATTTCGAACGAATTTATAGAATTTCACAAGGCTATACAATTTTTCTATGAAGGATGCTGAATATTTGTGAAGTAATTCACAGTATTTGAACCTATGTTGAAGACCATTTAATGGGGTTCAGATAAATTAATATAACTACTTTTGACTTATTAAGTCCCTTGACGTGCGATCCGTATAAAAGAATGAACACACTGCTAAAATATATAGACTTATGGTCAAAGGATAGGGAAGAAAGGCTGAAGGAGGTTTTCCGTATTATTGATGATCTGAGATAATCGGATATCTGAATTTCATAAAGATAGAGATCCAGAATCATGCTTTCCACAATATCAAAAAAAATTGTTCGTGATCAATAAGATGAAATGGATTTTAAGTGTAAGAGAACTTGTTTTATTTCATATTAGGCAGGAATTACAATTAAGCATCCCACTAGAATAACAATGTGATAAAAATTTTCAGTAGTTATTATAACATTTTATTTACAGAATTATAGGATTCTATTCTAAGATTCCCATTTCAGTTACCTTGATCAGTTATATCAAAGGACTCTGTTTACTATCCGCAAATCAAAAAATCTACTGCAACGATCGCTTATAACTAATCAAATCCCCGGAGCATATTTTTACGTCATTAACACAAGATGGAAATCTATTCAACCAAGAAATTAAATGCGAATTTCTGTGAAAAAAGGACAACCTTCCCAGCTCCGCTGGGGTCCGAACCCAGGACCTTTCGTTATCCAGACGAGTGCTCTCCCAACTGAGCTACGCTGCTGTGCCAAACAAAAACACCGTAAGTTGGATTTGCCATAAGGGTTAGAGTCGCACGTTCAATATGGATTACCCACACAGACGTAACCTTTTTCTTGGGCGTTTTTTTCTTAGATTCTGACGTCAGAGCATTCTAGCGGGCGAGGGTCCAAGTCGGTAGCCCCCACTCACTTCTGACCCTTTCTCCATTCGCATTATTTCCCTGGGAATTTGAAAACGACCGACTGCGTTCGATTCCTGTTCGAATAAACGTATTGTGCATTAAGGAAGGGACTAACTTTTCTCCGACTAGAACTAATGCCTCCACTTCCTCCCCCTCCTCACTTTTTCTTCAAATGTGAATTTTATGATTTGAAATAATTAATATATGAAATGATCATATGAATTCATGATCAAAATTGATTATTTATCATTATAATGATCATTATTTATTTATTTATTTATAATCTATAATGCATGATTTAATGTTGAGGAATTTTGATCCAAATTTTTCCGAATGCTTTGAGTGTTTGGAAATTTGTCGAAATATTTTTCTATTCGACATCTGACTCATCACCTCTAAGGATAAATTCTGGTTTTTTATCGAGGCATTTCGCGGTAATGAGTGAATAATGAAGTTATAGTTCATCAATTTTTAACTGGAAATCAATGATCATCATGAACAATTTTCATTTGTTTAAACAAATTTTACTCATTCAAACAATTATTCATTCTCAAAAAATGTAAGAAATAATCATATTTTTTGATTGAAATGTAATAGTTTGTCACTGTTTGGAGTGGTTAAAATTTTCAAAAGAAGTTTGCTATTATCCAATCCATCACCTGCTTTTAGTTGTAAAACAAATATCATTTGTTAAAAACAAAATTAATTTTCCGGAAATATTTTCAAATCGTATTTTCTGAATTCAGAATAATGTTTAATGACTTCAAAGAGAGGTAAGTTTTCTCAAAAACTTTATGTTTTTTTTATACTCTTTAATAATATTAGGATACTCTCGAAGATACTACAAGTATTTAAAATTATAAAAACAGTTTCCAGATATCAATAAGAAAATATTCTCTTCGGCAAAAAACAATATATTTCATTACAGCATTCGAAAGTCATTCGATAAATATCAAGCTAACATACTGTAGGACACAAAAATATATCGATATATTTATGAAAATAATTGTATGTTGGATATTTTGTATCATTGATCCAAATTTTAAATCGGTAAATTTCTTTGAAAAATGAAAATTGTTTGAACAATGACATAAAGATTCTGGAAAAATGTACTACACCTCGAAATCATTCAATATTATTTCGAATTCAGAAAATGCAATTTAAGATATATGTGCAAAATTAGTTTTTTAAACAAATGATATTTAATCCACTACTAAAAACAGGTAATTATATCCTTTCCATGCATTATACAGTCAGGAAAGATATTTATATGTAATAATTGTGTATCCTATTTCATTTATTTCTTCTGGGGGTATTGAAAGAAAATGCTTGAGCAGATGAAAATTGTTTTGAAAAATAGAAAATTTGTTAAACATCAGAAGAAACGTATGAAAATTATCAAATTATTGAACAGAAAATAGCGTAGGATACCATTTTGGCGGGAAAGTGAACATCTTTGGCTCGATTTCTGGAAATTTTGAAAATAGACAAAAAATACTTGTTTAATAATAGCAAAATGCTGTTGAAAACATTACCTTCTCCAAAAAGTGACAAACTATTACATTATAATCGAATAATATGATTATATCTCACATTTTACAAGAATTTATAATTAATTTATTGAGTAAAAATTGTTTATGTATATATATATATCCCAGCTCCTCCACCATTCCGTTTCGGTTCGATTCCTTTGGCATCGAACTGATGGGTCTATGACAAAGCCACCAAGCTAAGGCGTAAACAACCGTGCTGAAAGCTGAATGGCAACTGGGTGTGGTGTCCTTTACGGTGTCTCCAAAATAACGGGCGACCTTCTGGAGTATACAGCCTTGCCCTCGCATGCGGGGCTCTGCGAGGGTAAACGATCCCTTCCCAAGATACTCACGGGAATAATCATAGAAACAAACAACTCAAATCCAATTATGAATGCGGTTCAAAATGATCGAACGCGCAGAGCACCTGACAATGGTTCGGACAGTTTTGCCGATCGTTCCAGAGTTCAGGGTGCTGAATTAGATGGGAACACGATGACGAACCGGCGAAACAATCGGCGTTCTTAATGGACGGATCAACTCGATAATAACCTGCTTAGTTGCTATGATGCCTGTATTGTCCCTAACCGCAGAGGTAACATGGTGTGCCTACACACATTGTGGTGCCAGAAACACCCAGAGCTCTCGCACCTTCCACAGCAAGTGTTAAGAAACCGTGCCGTGAACCTTTCGATGACAAGAGATATACGCGGAACGCTCACTTAACGGCTGCAAGAACAAGCCGCAATGGAAAGAGGCTCCCCTTGGGAGACGATGGCGATTTTAGGACAAGGAGAAAAATTAACATTCAGGTTTCTCCCAAACCCCGAAATCTGGCTGAAATGGATGCTACTCTTCGTGAAGATCTCTCAGAAGATGCAGACCTCTGGACTATCAATTGTTCAGTTTATGATGCGGTGAGAGCTTTGGCTGATTTGAATCGAAGGCCCAAACCAACGATTGATGAAAAAACCAAAAAGCGCTTGCATCAACTAAACAAGAAGATTGGCTGGGTAAGAAAAAATGCTTCCCGCATGCAGTGTGTGATTGACTGTATAAAATCCGGTAAACTTTTTACGGCAAGGGCCTAAAAGTTAGATCATGAAATAAGGATCCATCATCACACATTGAAAATGTTAAAGCTGATGACCATCAAACAGCACAATGTTGACAAAATACGAGTACTATCTGATGCACGGAGGAGAATTAAAAAGAGGGAGGGATGGGTCAGGGAAAATCAAAAGTTTCTCTCTGACCCATCGCGCCTCTTTAGCGATCCTCCTGTTCTTTTCAAAAACCCACCAGAGTCCGGAAAAGACGAGACATTTTGGAGGGAGATTCACGAAGTGAAACATCCATTGAAAGAAGGCACTGAGAACATCATACATTTCAAGGGGGTGTGCAGTTTTTATAATATCCAAGAGGGAATGCCCACCAATCACTGCTGAGGAGGTGAAGAAAGCATTAAGGGGCACGAAGAACTTCTCCGCTACTGGTCCAGATTGTATTAAGAACTTTTGGTGGAAGAAGTTCACTTTCACGCACCAATATCTGGCCCGCATCTTCACCTCATATTTAAAGTTGGAGATCCCTATTCCGCAGTGGCTGGTGTTAGAACGAATTGTACTGCTACCGAAAGAAAGCGACTTGTCCAACCCAAGAAACCACATACCAATAGCTTGTCTGAACGCGGTGTATGAGATCTTTACATATATCCTGAATGACAGGATTGTTCGGATAATTGGACCTGTATGGAGTGAGATTTACGAACAACGAGGATCGAAAAGAGGCGCAACAGGATGTCAGGAAAACCTGCTAATCGACAGGAGTGTCTGCAAAGACGCTGCGAACCACGAACGCAATCTGTGGATGGCCTGGATTGATTACCAGAAAACATTTGATTCAAGTTCCCATAGACTTATAATTTGTCTGTTGAAAAGCTTAAAGGTTCATCCAGATATAGTGGGATGCATTGGGAGATCAATGCCTCTTTGGAAGACCAGATTTACTATCACTTCTGGAAAACATGGTGTGACAACCAACAGTGTCACTTTCCAGACAGGTGTTTTTCAGGGTGACGCAATGAGCCCTCTCTTCTTCTGCATTACATTATTGCCACTATCTCTCACACTTCGCGATTCTCATGGGTACCTCTGTGGTGGAATCAATGTTTGTGAGCATAAGATCACTCATATATTTTATATGGATGACTTGAAGATCTATGCTTCTGGAAAAGAACATCTTGAAGATGCTCTTAGTATTGTCGGGAAGTACACACGAGAAATCGGTATGGACTTTGGATTGGATAAGTGTGCCAAGATTCATTTGAAACGCGAACGAATAGCAGGTATAGATAAGGACCCTGAGCTTGTTGACCGAAGTGCTATCAGACACCTTAGCGCTGGAGAGATCTACAAATACCTGAGTGTGCCTGAGAGCCGCATTCAGTATACAACATCAGTAAAGGAGGTTCTCCAAAGCAGATACGAACACCTGCTCTGACGGATTTGGTCGTCCAACCAAATCCAACCAAGGCGGACGCGGACTTCTCACTCTCAAATGTCTATACAATCGGATTGTCCTGATTACTGTTCATAGCATCGCGAATGGTAGAGATCCTCTCCTGGCAATGGTCAGGAAGCACGGAATAAGTGGAGGAGGAGCTTTCCTTTACAAAGCCGCGGAGCAGGCAGCTGAAACCCTTGGCCTGAACTTCAACATCAAGAGTGAGGACAGTGCATTACTTCATCAAGATGCTCTACTTCTAAAAGCACAGGTGAAGAAAGTGGAGGCCAAAAACTTCCTGAAACAACACGAAGACAAGGTGATGCACGGGAACTTTTACAAAATTTTGAAAGATCAATCCTTGACACATGAGTCAACGTTTGCTTTCCTCTCATCATCTGGTCTCAATTCATGAACAGAAAGTTTTATTTTCGCGTGTCAGGGCGGTGTGAATTCCACCTTAGCATACCGTAGGAGTATATTACGTCAAGATTTTTCCAGCGATAGATGCAGGGC
Source organism: Neuroterus valhalla (assembly GCA_011762715.2). Classification (NCBI taxonomy): domain Eukaryota; kingdom Metazoa; phylum Arthropoda; class Insecta; order Hymenoptera; family Cynipidae; genus Neuroterus; species Neuroterus valhalla. The sequence goes on along the minus strand of WSXT02019289.1, from coordinate 3,472 downwards.
GTGTCTTGAACTCCCCGAGCACATATGGCGTATACTATCGAATTGCCCTATTCACGCAGGAAAGACGTATTTTTACAGACACAATGCGCCCCTAAGAGTGCTTTATTACCATCTTCGTCTTTCTGATAGCGTTGGCCGCGACCCTGCTCTGCTGAACACTCCAAGGAAGATATAGTTTATTGTTGAGAACGTGGATTGACGGATCTGCTGAATCTTCGATTCATCAACAATGGTCCCTATCCAGCACACAAGACCCGACATCGCACTCCTTAACAAACGTGACCAAGCTATGTTCGTAATCGGAATCTCAGCAACGGCTGACTTCAACATAAAAAGCGAGGAACTCGAGAAAAAGAAGAGGTACAAAGATCTGAGAAATTTCCTTCAGCGTTATCATCAAGGATATTTGGTTGAAATAGTTCAAGACACATGAGGGCTTAACCGGCCTTTAATTGTGATTTTGTCGTGCATGTGGTCAATCATCTAACGGTCGTAAGACGTGGCCATAGGTATATTTTACCGCGGTTCAACTTTGAGTTTGAGCCATTTTCCTAAATGACAGTTGCTCCCAGGTGGACCCTGCGGTGGTTGTTAAACCAATGTTTTATTCTATATCTATATTTTGATGGAGTTTAATTGATGTATTACAGCATTTGGAAAATTTCATTTCATTTTAATGAACGCGAAATCACTCAACGAGAACATACAATATATATCTAAATCACACGTAATTTCATTTATTTCTAATAGAAAATTGATAAATTAAAACTTTATATTCCACTTATAACTGCAAAGTTCTTTGATGAGAAACCAGAAATAATTCTTATAAATGATGAATAAAATGTGGAATAGACAAATATTTCGACAAATTTTCAAGCACGTTAGGCGCTCGCAAGAGTTTGAAATAAAATTCTTCAACATTGAATTATACATTATAGGTTAAAAATAGATAGAATAATAATAAAAATACATTATAAATTTTATTCATGAAAATATATGATCATTTTATGCATTAATAATTATTTAAAAATATCATTCATATTAAAAGAGAGAGAACGCGAGTGAACGAGAGAGGAGAGAGAGATGCGTTAGTTTTAGTCAGAGAAAAGTTAGTCTCTTTTTCAATTTACGATGCGTTTGTTCCAACAGGAATAGAACGCGGTCGGTCGTTCACGAATTTTCAGGGAAATTATGTGAATGGAGAAAGGATCAGAAATGAGTGGGGACTACAGACTACGAAAAAAACGCCCAAAAAAAGGTAAGATCCGTGTGGGTAATCCGTGTTGAACGTGCAACTCTAACCCTTACGCTTATAGTCCAGGCGCTGGAGAGGAGTTACCGTATGCACTTCTATGTACAGTCGGAGACTTTGTTCATTTTTATGTTTGTTGGTGCGGGAAATCGATTTTTTGAGGTCTCCCGGCCCAAAACCCGTCAGTTTTTTCAGTTATTACCAATTTAATTGTTCAAATCGATGTATCTTGTCGTCTGAAACATTTAAGGAATTTTCGATCGATAGGATTGATTGTAAGTTTCATTGCAAACATTTTTCATTTTTTTTTTAAATCTTGATTTGAACAAAAGTTACGGGCAAAAAGTGCAAAAATATTGTGAATACGCGCTCTTTTCGCAATCATTCGATCATAACTTGGCTTGTACGATTGGTATTGAGACTTATGATAGCTCATTTTAAAGAATATGTCCATAGCTTTAATATGAGCCATTAGTCCCTCATATTTATGAGCCTTAAGAACAATTTTACAGCCCTCCAAATGTGATTTTTTTACCAAAAAATGACAGTGTCAATTGTTCATGTCCTTCTCGTTCAATTACTCCCAAGTACTATTGGGAATATAGTCTTCCCATATTATTTCTCAACAAAAACGAAACTTTTAGGCCCTAGTAGCGATTCCCAAAGTGAGTAGTTGCTGAATAATCACCGTTTTTATAGCGCCTGCACGGCGCACCCGCGCCATGCGCCACTCTGAAATCGGAGCCTCAATCGACTGGCCGCAACGAAAACGGCAAATTTTCAGCAACTACTCACATTGGAAATTGCTACTTTGGCCTAAAAGTTTCGTTATTTGTTGAGGAACAATATGAGTTGACTTTTTTCCGATATTATCTAGAATTCATTGAACGAGAGGGACATAAACAATTATCGCTGTGATTTTTTGGTAAAAATATTACATTTGGAGGGCTGTAAAATTGTTCCTAGGGCTTGAAAGTAGATGGTCAATAGCTCGAATTAAAGCTACGGATATATTCTTCAAAATGAGCTATCATAAGTCTCAATAGCAATTGTACAAGCCGAATTATGATCAAATTTTGCCAAAAGAGCGCGCATTCATAATATTTTTGCACTTATTTGCCCGTAAATTTTGATTAAATCAAGATTTTTCCAAAGATAAGAGTGAAAAATGTTCTTAATGAAATTTACAATCAATCCTTTCGATCGAAAACTCCTTGAATGTTGCAGACGAGAAGATATATCGATTTAAACAAATAAATTGGTATTAACAAAAAACTGACGGGTTTTGGGCCCGGAGACCTCAAAAAATCGATTTTTCGCCTGGACTAGGGCAAATGCGACTTACTAAAATAGGTTTTCGTTTTGGGACAGCAGCCCCGTATCCTTCGCTCTTGACCAACCAAGACTCTGGGAAGTAGAGGGGATAGGACGCAAACTAAAGTCGGAGACAAAAGTACGCGTCCCTCACTTTGATCATCCCTGCAGCTTTAACAAAAAATCGCATAGCATTCTAGAAAGGCACTTGTGAAACCCCAAAGTCTTCCGAATTGAATGATACATGAATTGGTATTCTGTAAAATTTTTAACAATATCTGAGGGGTAAAACGTGCTGAAAAACAAGGTTTTGAGGATAATTCGGCTCTGTTCGTCAGATCCGTTAATGCCGTTTATGGTTTGCTTTTAAGCTGCAGTGTGTATACAGAACATCTTTTTCTATCCCCTGTGTTGACACGAGAAGTCCTCCTTCTCCCTCCTACTATCAAGTGCGTTATGCTTAGCTTCATAGATAGCACAGTAAAATTAGGCTAAAACCTCTCAAAACTCTTCCAATTAACTAATTTTTATGAAAACTTTTGCATTGTGTTTCTGTTAGAGAGATATAAAGAGTTGAAAAATCGAACATCCGGGCTTTTTTTAATCACTGGAATAAATTAAGCGTTACAGTCACAAAAATAGTATGCATATGTATATTAGGGTTGCTGGTTTCAAATTTGAGGTTCAAAAAATTGAAAATGTCGGCTCAAAATTTCTTGACATTTTATTTATTATTTCATTTATCAGCATTTGGAACTCGAAAGTTCATTGCCTCATCTACCCGAGACCGCCACGCGTCTCTATCCTGTGCATCAACCATCCACTCATCATAATCATATCCTAGTTCTACCAAATCTTTTTTTAAATTATCCCTCCACCTGAATCTCGGCCTTCCCAGTGGTCTCT
>WSXT02019278.1:0-14227 GCA_011762715.2 Neuroterus valhalla | reverse complement strand
AGGAGCAACCAGAGCCCCGCCTGTTCGCAAAGCCGGTACCATGGACGGCTTCAAATTTTACACAAATCTAATACCTTCTCTGATGAGAATGTAAAAATGTTATTATCTACCATTGCACCTCTCAATAGAAGACCGTTATTTATTCCGTGGAACATTTTTACTCATACCTGGAAATCTTTTTGAAGTATTGAACTATCCTTTATTTTTTACGACAAAAAAGTTTCTTGCCAAACAAGATTTCCATCAATATTATCAGAGTTCACTCTGCGCATACAAGATTCCTTCTTCCACCTATAAAAAGCAATTCATAATAAAAAGACGATGAAAATAGCTACCTATATGACACTCTTGGGTACTATATCTTTTATGGTAAAGCTATTTAAGGCTAGAGGAATTTAATGCTTTTTTTTGGTGTTACAGCAATCACCATAGATTTGATCCCTAACGCGAGAGATTCATGCGATCTTCCTTAGAGATTAAGGAGGGTCTTGCCTACGAATTTATGCAACCAAAACTGACATGATAAGTCATATTTGATCCAAGACAAAGCTTTATTTCCTCTCTAAATTGTTCATGTTTACTTCTAGATCAAAGAAACATCCCTTCACGTGTCATCCTCAAACTCTGATGACAAAAAATTAAATGAAGACTTAGTTTGGACTCTCAAACTTTGACACAAAACTTTTATTCTTTAAATAGACCCTTGGCTTTTCTTCCCTTAGTTCTTCCAGTTTCCTCATCCATTCTACTCCCTGACCACTTTCATCCAATATTCTTCTCACACAATCACTCACACTTTTGCCTTCCTCTTCCTCTCTAGAACAAACTTCCAGCGCAAGTGGACGACTCCACTATATAACCACACATTCTACGTATTTTTTCTTATTCGTCCATCCATTATCTACACGCCTTCATTCTTTCTCCCATTCTTAACCATAACACTCTATTCCACTTACTCTCCTTTTTCAACTTTGTCAGGTATTCTTGTTCCCCAGCCATTTATCCATCTCATACCATCTGTTGTACTCCGATTTCATGTTTTCCTCCATCTTTCCTCTCCATGTCTTACCAACATCTCCACTTCTATTCCCTGCCAATCTACATTCCCTTCATGAAACCACATTCTTCCACTATTTGTCTCTACCCTTTCCATTTTGAGCCCCTTGGTATTGCCTTTCTTATCTCTAGGCCTAATCTCCTTTTAGCACAATTGCGCGATTTTGCTACCCTTTCCCCTCGTCAGCTTCTCGTCAAACTTCCATCCTCTCTCCACTTGCCGAACTACCATTTTCTCTCTACACAGTTCTTCCCTTAGAATATATCCTAGACAACTTCAACTTACCCCCATTAGCCACCTGCCTACACTGACACATCAAACATCCATGTTCTTATCATCCAAACATCCTTAAACCTTCCCTTCTATATACCCAAAATTTGGCCCATTATTTAAGTCGCACACACCATCCTTTTTCTAATTTCCAGCTCGCTACCTCTCTCTGACTCAAAACAAAACCCTAAGTAATGGAATACATCCACTAGTCCAATCGTTTCTCTGTTGACCTTCTACTTGTACTCTATTTTCTTTCTTATATCCCTGAAGCACATTATCATCTTTGTCTTACTAATGTGTACTGTTGAAACTTTCACCCTTAGATACCCTTTAAACCCTCTCATCATCAATGGGCAACTTTTCCCGAGTCTTCCTCTTGTCCAGAATTCCTCCCCTTTCTCTTTTCCAATCCTCACTCTGGAACTAGTCTCTGCAAATATTTATTTTATTCCATTCACAAATTTTCATATCCTCATTTACTCCCTTCCTTCTTCCTCTTTCCCTATTCATTACCTCCTATACCTTTCCTTCCTTTACTGCTTTCTCCACCTCCTTTCCCTTCTGCCTTTTCTCGTTCAATATTCCCTCATATTCTCCTTATTGTTGATCTCTGCTCTACTCTATTCTCTTACACTCTCCTTTATTTTTTCCTATCATCTCGTCTACCCCTTCCTTTTCTATACCTTTTAGATTCTCATTCTACATTGTTTCTCTAAATCCGCCCAACTTTTCTCTCCACCAGCGCCCTGTGTTTTCCTTCCTTACCTACCCTCTTCCGTTCTCACCTCTAGAATGTCTATGACCTCCTCCTTTTAGTTTTGCTATTAGCAGAAAGTGCTTAGAGCCTATCTCATTAGCCACTCCCATTCCCAGCATCAGCTTCCTTACCCTTTCTGCTGCTAGAATGTAATCTATTACGATCTCCCCTTTCCCTGTGAATGTTATTCCACCATCCTCGCCCCCTTTTGTATTTCCACTGCAGATGAATCACCCTGCTTCTCCTATCAAGTTCGGAAGAACCCTACCCTCTTGATCTCTTTTCCTATCGTTTCTCTGAATATAGTTCCCAACAAGATATTCATTTATTCTTTCTATCAGATCTTTATCTGCTCCCCTTTTCTTCCATTACCTGGCAGAATACCCTCCTGTTCACTGAGTCGAATGCTGCTTTGAAATCCCCAAACAAGGCCACCAGTTTTCCTTTTCCGTTCCGATTTCCTATTCACTAGATAGTTAAGGACGTGAATGTTATCCGTTGTTCCCATTCCTTTCCTGAAACTCTCCTAGTTGTGTGGGATACTTCCTTTCTCTCCTACGTGACGCTCTAACCCGTTTCTGAGCACTTCCGCATAGACCTCATACCCGATCGAAATCAGAGTGATGCCTGTATAATTCTCTATCTTTCAACCCTTTCCTTTTCCAATTAGCAGAATCACTAATGCCGTCCTCTTTTCTTCAGGACATTTTTCTCTACTCCATACTTTGTTACAGATTCTCTGGATATCTGCTCTCACCTCCTCCCCATTCTGTAGAGCTTCATTTTTCATTTCATTCTCCCCTGTCGCTTTATTTCTTTTTAGCCTTTCTATTGCCTCGTTTAGTTCCTCCCTTCTAATATCCTCTATATCTTCCTCTCCTTTATCTAATACCTTCTTCTCTAACCTTCTTTTCAGTCCTTCTCAACGGTCCTTCGAAGTACTCCGTCCATTCACTCATTTTCATATCCTCATTCACTCCCTTCCTTCTTCCTCTTTCCCTATTTATTGACTCCCATACCTTCCCTTCCTTTACTGCTTTCTCTACTTCCCCCATACATCTTACCTTCTTCTTCTGCCTTTTCTCGTTGAGCATCCCCTCATGTACTCGTTTTCTCCAATTGTACTTCTTATTGCTGACATCTCCATTCTCTTACACTCTCCTTCATTTGTTTCTGTCATCTCTCCTACCCCTTCCTTTTCTATACCAGTTAGATTCTCATTCTTCATTGTGTCTCTAAATTCCTCCAACTTTTCTCACCCCCAGCTCCACGTGTTTTCCTTTCTTACCTAACCTCTTCCCTTCTCACCTCTAGAATATCTATGACCTCCTCCTTTTAGTTTTGCTATTACCATAAGGTGATTAGAGCCTTTCTCATTTGCCACTTCTGTTCCCACCATTAGCTTCCTTGCCCTTTCTGCTGCTAGAATGTAGTCTATTACGATCTCCCTTTTCCCTGTGAATGTTATTTCACCATCCTCGTCCCCTTTTGTATTCCCATTGCATATGAACCACCCTACTTCTCCTATCAAGTTCGGAAGCACCCTACCCTCTCGTTCTGTTTCTCTATGTTGAGATTTCTTCATGAACGGCTCCTCCTCTTTATCCCATAGATCTCCTCCCTGATCTCCAGTCCATGCATTTAGATCACCCCTAATCAATACTAGCCTCTCTCCTTTTTTTCAACCCACCTCCTTATAACTTTTCACCCTTCTTATTCCTCTCTTCTCCTGGAAACACATACTGTCGCTATCCTTTTTTCACCTACTTTAATTCTTCTGATCATTACTCCGTCCTTTGTTTCTCTATCATCCTCAGATTCCTGTTTTACCACAAGACCTTTTCTCACCCCTTATATCATGCCGCCCGTCCTTCTCCCTTTCTCGTCTTCCTTTCTTGCTTCTTGCATTTTCCAAACATCCTCTTGGTAACTTTTTTCTATCCCTTTTCAGTCTTTCTTCTCTACCCATGTCTCACTCATCATTATTACGTCCCATTTTTTCAATTCCTGTCAGAAACCTTAGTTTTTTGATCCCAACACATCCCAGAATGCCACTTCCACTTCCCCCTCTTACATCTTTTGAGAAAATTCCAATAAAATATTATCATCACCATTCAATGGAAGAATTTATCAATAAGTATCTATTAAAGGAGTCGATAAAGTATATTTCACTATCGAGAATTATGTTTGATTCAATGGCAAAGCCTGCCGAGGGTAATTTCACAAGGGGAAGATTAAAGTAGGGTAGGGGAAAATATATTATTCTGATAATCTCTACATCTTTCATATGTTCAGTCTTGTCCTTAAGATCCTCACGCCTAAGGGGAGAAAATGTTTTGCAGTCTGTGAGAGAGATATATTGTTTTCCAAAAATAAATCTAAATCAACCAAACAAAAAAAAAAGTACCACTAGAATTCAAGAAAGATACCAAATGGAGTCGTTCTAGAGTACTAATTAGTAAGATGAGATTCAAAGATACTAGATATAGATACACAAGAGATATATAATACTTTGTAACGAGATTGTAAAAAATATTTAGCTTACAAGTATTAACTCACACAGTAAATATAATAACAGTAGATAAAATGCATTATTATAAAACGATTTGAATTTTCATTTATGCAGACTTCAGATATAAAAAATATTGTTGCATTATAAAAAATCAGGAGTTTAAAAAATTATTTTTGAATGGATTTTATAATTTTATGATCAGGGTGGTGATTTGGCGTACGATTTAAGATTCCTTGTCATTTTCTGGTTTTTCCTGGTCAAGTCTTTAAATTTTCCTGGTCAAACAAAACTAGCATTCTCATATTTGTCGCAAGACACGAATATTTATTTTAATTCATGTCGTTCTCTCTGAACATCGATTGTCAAGCATTAAATATATCAAAAATTGCAAAATAGATTGACTTTGAAAGGAATACTCTAATTTTCCACGAAAAAATATCATTGTTTCACAAAAATTGGAACAGTTAAATTTACCATTGAAAAAATCAGTTTCGGATAACAAAAAAACGGATTTTAAACATAATAGTTCATTTGTCAGCCAGAGCGATAAATTTTCAATCATGAAGGTGAATATTAAAACAAGAAGTTTCATTTTAAAAAAGGAAGAATGATTTTCTACAAAAAGATGTAATGCTTCAACTGTATAGATGAACTTTGAACCAGAAAAATTAATATTTCTAACCGAAGGGGGAACATTTTCAGTTTGAAAACCAATTCAAACCAAACATTAGAGTTTTGAACTAAAACAAAGAATCTTCAACAGAAAAAGTTGTAGTTTCAAACAGATAAATTAATGTTTACTAAAAAAGATGAATTGTCAACCAAAATTCGAATACTTCCATCTCAAATTTGACAAAATTGATATTTAACCATACAAATGAATTTTTAACTGCATCTATGAAATTTTTAATTTGAATAGGTTCAATTTTCAGTTTAGAGAAATCACATACGACCAAGAAGATAACTTTCCAAAAAAAATGTTTTAAACGAATTGTTACATTTTTCAGCAAAATAATGAATCTCAAAATAAAGTTGTACATGTTCAACAGTAATACCTCAATTTTGAACCAAAAAGACGATTTTTTAACTGAAATCATGAGCCTCCAACTAGTATAGTCCAAATTTTGATTAAAAATTAAATATGAACCAAAAAATACAATTTTCCAACAGATTAGAGGAATTGTGAAGTATGAGAATAATAATTTCCAACCAAAAATGGAACCGTAACATTTTTAGCCGAAAAAATTTGTTGAATGAGGAAAATAACTTTCGAAGAAAAAGATAATTTTCTACTTGAAAATAGATATTTCAAGAAAAAATGTGTATTTTATAGGAAAAAATTGAATTCTCAATAGGAAAAAAGAAATTCACATTCAATCTGTGGAATTTGGACTAGGAAAGATCAATCCCCCACTCAGAAAATAACAGTGAAATTTTCAGTTGGAGAAATTAATTTCCAATCAAAATTATGAATTTTCAGATAAAATTATGGATCTTCAACTACTGTAAATGTACTTTATGCGAAGAAACTTAGTTTTTAACTCAAAGAAATATTTCAATTTTTCAATTAGATAATCAATGTTTAACTTAATACCTAAATTTTTACTAATATAAGATACATTGGTTTTTCAACAAATTAGCAACATTTTCAACCAGAGGAGAATCTTAAATCATGATGATGCACCTCCAACAACAAAAAACATAATTTACTACAAAAGAGTTAGATTTTTAACTAAGTAGTTGATTTTTTTACTGAAAAAGGATAAATTCACAATAAACAATGAAAACAATTTTTCTACTATAATTTATAAATATTTCTTCTTCGAAATACCACTTCTACTCTAAAAACTGCTTGAACTACTTTCTTGATTTAACATTATAAAGATTTCTTAAAATTCATCTCTTCTAAATCTGATTTATAATTATTTGGATAGTTTCCCGTTCCATTTGAAAAATCCCCTGTTTGGAGTAAAAATAGAGTTTTTTACTGAAACTCCCTGCCCTGAAATAAAAACTATAATTATTTTCTGAAATTTCTTGTCCCAAGTTAGTTAAATGAGGGAGAAGCAAATACGAAGAGATCAATTTTTTTTCAAAAATTGAGAAGATGATTCTTTCTGTATGTTTGGTTCATCATTAATTCAATTATCAAACTTGAGTCAGCTGAAAAATATCACAGAGCAACAATTTTGCAAAAAAAAATTTTCTTACAATGAAAAAAAATTCTTTCTCGCATAAAGAATAGGTATATTGTAAAAATTTCAGAACCAGACTTAGAGAAAGATACATTCTAAAAATCAAATGATAAGATCTCTTGTTGATTCATCAAGAGAAAACGGTAATTTCTCGTATTTCAAAGGTAAAATTTTCAATTGTTCAGGTTAAGTCAAGTAAATCCCCCGTTTTCAATCAAATTTCTGGTCGTTTTATGTTCTTTCTTCGATCAGGAAAGATAATGGTCATTTCCTGATCTTTCCTGGTTTTTTGATCAAGTCTACACTCTGATAAAACTTTTATTTTATAACCATTTCACTTTATTCAAAACACATAATTTATTCACGTATCTAATGTGTTAATAAGGAAGAGTTTAAATAACGCAAAGATTTTTCAACCGTGAAATTCAATAACTTTTCCCCCTAACCCCTCTCACTCCATTCTTCGGATACGAATTACTAAAATGCAATTCAAAAAGTTAGCCAATTCCGAAATTATTGAACAGGAATCACCAGATTAAAATTTCACAGATTTTCGAAATTGGCTTGAATAATGATTGAAATCGAATTTTTTGCGAAATTGAAGACTTTTCCCAAAAATATGGGTATGTTGGATTAGGAAGAAAAGGGTATCATACGTTCAATTCCGATGGTAATAGAAAACATCCATTTTGGTCAGATCCAACTTCTGACAGTTCAATAATATACATCGATGCATGTATAATAATATTATAATATACATATAACTATTTCTATTATTTTTAAACTATCTGATAATGATAATGTCAATTTTTATTATTTTGCATTTTCATGTAGAAAATATCAATCATTCATATATTAATATCAATTATTGGGACAAAAAGTATTTCCATGTAGGAAAAAATATATGTACATCGTGCTAATAAAGATTGTTTGGGGTCTGGAAGTTCCATTCCAGTTTGTTGTTGCTCTGCTCCCATTCCGGTTGGACTTTATTCGACTCTTCTTGGAATTTCTATAAAACATATTATGTGGAAATTCAATATTCAGGTTTCAGTAGGTGTTCTGAATTTTTTACTTCACTCCTATGGAACTCCATCCGGGATCTTGTTAGGACAATGATTCATTACTTGGATATTTTCTCATGCTTGGAAAACTCGGTATATAAATATAAGATCAGTTTGTTTTAGACTTCTTTCAAATATAAAATTATTAGTTTAGAATAAATAATTCCAAATAAAAGCAATTATCCAATTTAGACTGGTTTAATAATTTTAGTGAAGTATTAGTGGCTTCTAACAAGTGTATATTATTACGTCTTTCGACGCAGATCTGCATTCTTCTCAAGCCTTGTTTCTGTTTAACAAAAGATCATTGAATGTGTAATACACGATATTTTTCGAATATCATTGTACAAAGTAGTATCATTAAATATTTATAAGAATCGATGATTGCATAAGTTGTAAACAAAAAATATTACAACTTATCTTAGCAATTAAATGAAGATTGAAGAAAAAACCATAAGTCCATAGAAAAGTTTTCGATGATATTGTTAGTTGAAAACAATGCTTTATTAAATAAGCATTTCTTAGCATAATCTTTAAAGGTGTTCTTTTTATTCAAATTTTTAATCTGAATTGTTATTAAACGTCACGTTATTGAGATGAAAACTAAAATGCTGTTGTAAGAATGCAACAATCCTTAGGAAAACATCCTAGGATGGTTTAAACTTAAAAGTTATATTTTAAATAATTTTTATGGACTGGCAAAACGTGCCACTTTACAGGTTAGAACTTATGACAACAGACAAATTTTAAGGTTAAGTTAAGGTGTTATGTGATACGCTTCTTAGCCGGGAAAATAGAAAAATTTTAAATTTTGATATGAGAAATTAGACTATGATAAATAATACTTAAATTTTGAAAATCAGTTCTATAATTTACTGCATTTTTTCCTTTTTTTCTATATATCATTTCTAACGTTAATTTTTTATCTTCATTTGGTTCTATATTTAAAATGTTAACATTCTCAATATTAAAATCAAAATTGTACGATCTAGAAAAAGCATGTTTTGCTAATACTGTATTATCTTTATTTTTTTCTACAGATTCCTCATGTTCTTTAAATTTGATACCAAAATGCATAGAAGATTTTTGGTCTTGTAGATAGGGCTATCATATTATGTGATACAAAACATCATAAAGAAAATTTGAATATTGTAAAAGATACCTTACTGAAAAATAGATATCCATAAGATTTATTGAAAATGAATATTAATGAATGGTATAAGTCTATTATTGAATTGAAAACCCCAAATGAACAAGACCAAAAATCTTCTAGGCATTTTGGTATCAAATTTAAAGAACATGAGAAATCTGTAGAAAAAATAAAGATAATACAGCATTAGCGAAACATGCTTTTTCTAAATCGTATAATTTTGATTTCAATATTGAGAATCTTAACATTTTAAATATAGAACCAAATGAAGATAAAAAATTAACGTTAGAAATGATATATACAAAAAAAGGAAAAAATGCAGTAAATTATAGAACGGACACTCAAAATTCAAGTATTATTTATCACAATCTAATTTCTTATATGAAAATTTAAAAATTCTCTATTTTCCCGGGTAAGGAACGTATCACATGACACCTTAACTTAACATTAAAATTTGTCTGTTGTCATAAGTTCTAACCTACAAAATGGCACGTTTTGCCAGTCCATAAAAATTATTTAAAATATAACTTTTATAATTCAAACCATCCTAGGATGTTTTCCTAAGGATTGTTGCATTCTTACAATAGCATTTTTTTTCATCTCAATAAGGTGACGTTTAATAACAATTCAAATTAAAAATTTGTATAAAAAGAACACCTATAAAGATTATTTAACCTAGCCATTTAAAATGCTTATTTAATAAAGCATTGTTTTGGACTAACAATATCATCGAAAACTTTTCCATGGACTTATGGTTTTTTCTTCAATCTTCATTTAATTAGTAAGATTAATCGTAATATTATAAAGAACAGTAGGAGAAGAAAAAGAAAAGATAAGTCTCGAAATTGTTTCATTTTTATTTTGGTCTCAATTTATGACAAATCATGTCTAATTGAATATGTTTTTTTAAACTTATCAAAACTAAAATGAATCTATGTCAATTAACTCAAAATTTGATCCCCATCCGCGATCGAAATGTCTCAGTTAAGTCAAATTTCGGATCCCTATTCGTGATTGAAATGTTTGATACTATGTTTATAATATATTACATCTTTTTGGAATTTGATCAAAATTGAAATTATTTTACGTCAATTGAGTAAAATTTCGGATCCCCATCCGTGATCGAACTGTCTTAATTGATAATTTTATTCACTGCTTACAATTATTCGATATCAATTCAATATTTGTAAAGTAATTTATATTTGGAATAATTTGATGAAATTGAAAAAAAAAAAAAATTTTTATCGTCTAAGGCAGGGTTGGTTCATGTTGCGTTACTGATGAGTCCAATGAATCAGCCCAGGACGAAACGTTCTAACATCAATTATTTATTACAGATTTATAATGATATTTTTTATATTATTGCTTTTGCGAATATATTCATGAAAAATAAAAAGTATAGACCCAAATGCCAATATAAAAACTTTCCTTTTACAAATTTTTTACACTGGGTCAATGAAAAAACCGATGTCTTTCAATAAATAACCGCAAAGACATCATTAAATAATTTTCACCATGGCACTTTTCACCGAGGGTGAAAAACAATCACACTAGGGTAGAGGGGAGTTTTTCAAAATCTATTATAAAAATTCTCGACACATTAATGAATAATGTGTGCATTATTTAGTACAAGAGTACTAGAATTCTTTTTTAGAGGATTTTCAAAATTTATTTCGGGATTCATCTTTGGCCTCAGATTTCCTAAAAACTCAAACTGAATAGAGCTTTGATTAGATAAAATGAATAAATAACAATAATTATTTCAAAAAATAAATAAATAATTGAAAAAATAAATACATAAATGAACAATGAACGAACAATAAACGAACAAATAGATAAATTAACAAAAAATGAACAAACAAACAAATAAATAAGTAAATAAATGAATGGATGATAATAATGGTAATTGTTGTTATTGTTATTATTATTGTTGTTGTTATTTTTATGATTGTAATTATTGTTTTTGTTTTTGTTATTGTTATTAATATTAATATTATTGTTATTATTATTGTTATAAATTAGGTAATTAAATAATATTTATTTTACAAAGATTACGTTGATTATAAGTGTCACTTATTACAGCTAAATTGAGAGTGCTTAAAAGCTTCAATTAGAAGGAAAAAGGAAAGATGTTTTCAATTTTTCTGCCCAGTGGCTACTGAGGTTCTCGATTAGAGGTTTGATGGTCAGCAAGGGTGTTTTGTGATTAATGTCATGTCTCGCTTGCGTTGTTCAAGATAGCACTTCTGTGCAGCCCCATGTCCATCAACGAACACCAAACACCTCAAAAGTGTACACACGTCCTAGTTACGAAACTAGCCATATTAACCATCGACCAAATCAGAATTTCATGCTTGAACGCAATGGCTGTCAAAAATATCTTGGGAATTAAAATTAAAGCATATTCCTATTTCTAGTTCATCTTTCCATGAATTTTGTTTTCCGGAATTAGTTATAAATAATATTGATTTTGTTACAATCTTGAAACAGATGTGTCGCTCTACAAAATGTAATAATGTCTTTTATGTTATAAAGTACCGAAACCAGGTCAAGACTAATAGCTCTCAGTTCCTTCCTGAATATTATGCAATTTCCTTTCTTCCTGAGTACAATACAACACAATAACAAGAAGCTTCCATTTAAATAAACTTTGTTTCCCTCACGAACAAACATGCTTTCAGCTATTCAAAATGAGATTCAACCCTCTCCCAACTTGTTTAACTTAATAATTTCAATGCACTCCATTTTTCAGCCCCCAAAAACGAGAACTGCCTTGACCATAGAGGAAACGAGAAAAAAAGAAGCAAAGTTTAAACAAGGAGACATAGATGTATTAGGAACATGAGATAAAAGTTTTTTATCTCTCTTAGATTCCATAGAAAAGTAGGGAACGTCTGGAAGTTTTATGGATTCGAGAAAATAGACTTCAGATTTATTTCCTCGATATCTTAAGCTTTCTCATGCTCCATCTGGTTCCATTATCTACCTGAACGACGCATGGTTGAGTAAACTCTACACACGGCGAAAATTCATCTCCTTTTCGATTAAATTGTGTTTTTTTTTTCCTTTTCATAATAAGTTGCAATCTCATCTTTCTCTTGAAGATGGATCGAGTATTTACACAGAAGAAACGGACGTTGAGAAGAGATTCAGGTTAAAATTCTGGGGTTATCTCTACATGAAAAGCAAATGAAGATGGGCTAAAGTCCAGTATATATAGTCGGATTCCTGTATGTATTATTGCAATTCATTAGGTAAGAAAACTTTTTTTCCGCCATCTTGAATTAAGGGGTGATTTCTTATATCGCATATAAGAGTCGTACTTTTGAACCAATCAAGAAAACATTCAATGCCATTTTTCATGAGGAAACTGAGTTCTACAAGTCAGTATATTCGATGCTCTCGTATTTTACTTAGTCGTTCAAGAATTGATTATAAAAATAAAAAGAGGGCTGAAAATTCTTCAGATAGAATATCTTTTTTTGTTTCGGTGCTATCGCAAAACTTTCCAGACAAAAAATTTATTCACATGATCCTCTTCAGTTTTTATATGAAACTTTTTGTTGTATGAGCAATTTTTTACTTACCGTAGCATCTGAAAGATGCGCGCATCGTCACTCGTTAGTTTGTAGTGCTGGATTGCGAGCGCTGTGCCGTACTAAATTATTCTAATCTTCGTTTATGGAATGGAGCTCAATATTTTTTCTCTTTCTTTTTTATTTTTATCTATTAAATATAATTTTGTCTATTTTTTTGTTTGCATGATTTATATTGGAATTATCTTTTATTTGTTATTTTTATTTTGAATCTTTCTTGTTTTCAAACCTATAGCTTAACAAATTTGAATATTCTTCATTGACATTTAAATTATTTACTATTGTTCAATATAATTTTATACAATTATTCATATGATTTATCTTGTTTGTTGGAAGAATAAATGAAAAATTTTCAAAAATGGAAAATGAGAAAATTTGTACAGGAATTGAATGACAAAACCTTATTACTAAAATTGTGAAATTCATGTTACCGGCCTCACAATCTTTAATTCATGAATATGCAATCTGTAATGGAATTTAAAGGTTCTTGATCAGTTTAGGTTTTTTTTGTTTGACAAATTTATAAAAAATCGTTATATTTCTTCAACAATTTCACGCTACTATGTAAACATGCCTAAAAATTTCCATGTTGCAGCAGCATTTTTTTTTCGAATAACAAGATAGCTGAATAAACAACATTTTTTATTCATCTTGATTCACCAAAAATCATTCTTGAAAACTATAGTTTTCTGAAATCCACGTGCAATTCTGTCAGTCAGGCATTTTTTTTTTTTATTCTATTATTTCATCAAAATTGGTGCACTTACAAAAGTTTTTGTTTCAGTTCATCAGTAAGAATTTATTATCGTCGAAGATAAATTTTATAGCCCAATACATTTTTTAATTAATCTTGATTATTATGTAAAAAATATCAATACTTTTTCACCTCAACATTTTTCATATTGCGTGAGTTTACGAGAATTTCTTGGTTCATCATAATAATGTACCAACGAATTTCGAAAGTCATGCATCTTATTTTACTATATTTATCTGAATTTTCTTCCAAAAAATGTTGTGGTTCTGAACTATAAATTATATTTGTTCAACAATTTTACGCTGCTGTAGATATGCTGTTGATAATATTCAAGACGCAGAAACATTTTTTGTAAAATTCAGAATATAAAATTACACATTTCGAAGGATTTAAAAATAATACATTAGCAATTGAACACAAAATTTTTCTCGAGAAAACTTAGAAAATAACTCACACGATTTGGTAACTTTTGAGTAAAAAAGTTTTGGATTTTTTTTTCATTGTAAAGGGAAAAAATAAAAAATTTATTGAGCTCTGTACATTTTTTTTCTCGGAAGTGAATATTTATTGATGAGATGAAACAAAAACTTCTATGACCTAAATTTTTTTGTGGTAAAATGAGACTTGCAGGATTTCAAGAAAATGAAGCATGAGAAAACTGCCGAAATGGCACTTTCATTTAAGAAAATCTTAGTTCCCAAACAACGAATGTTGAATGGATGAGATTCTTATTTTATTATTTTTTTTTATTTTTACATTCTCATGAGAGAAGGTATTAGATTTGTGTAAAATTTGACCGCCTCCCCCCCCACCCCCCCCTCTCTCGACGTCCTTCATACGTCCCCCCCCCCCCCCCACCCCAAACCATT
>WSXT02019267.1:0-14227 GCA_011762715.2 Neuroterus valhalla | reverse complement strand
CGCGAAGCGCGAGTCAAATATATTATCGAGCGCGAAGCGCGAGATCCTACGGACGCGCGCCCTAGGCGCGCTGATACGAAGCGAAGCGAAGCATGGCGAAGAGAATGGCGCGCCATGAGAATGTGCCTGCGAAGCGGGCAGATTTTTTTTTTAAATTTCAGAATGTCTAAAAGTTTTGAGTTGATATTTTGAATTTTTTGAACCTCAAATTTGGAACCAGCAACCCTAATATACATATGGCTACTATTTTTGTGACTGTAACACTTAATTTCTTCCAGTTAATCAACTTTATAAACTGTTTTTTTTTTATTTTGAAAAAGCACCCGATTTTCAAAAAAAAACCGGATGTTTGATTTTTTAACTTTTTTTTCACTTACTAATTTTATTACTCACAATGAAAAAGTTTTCATAAAAATCGGTTCATTGGCAGAGTTTTGAAATCTAACTTTACTGGGCTTATAAGAAAGAGATCTTATTATTTGGTTTGAAGCATGCAAATTGTTTTTAGTCTGATTCTCAAAATATTGAAATACATCTATACTTCATGAGAGGAAGGATTTTAATTTTTTTTCATCATAAGAAAAACATTTTGCGAATTTGTTGCTCCGTGAAGTTTTTTTAGCTTATAGTTATCTAGCTTATAATATCAAAATTTCAATTCGGATAGAAGAGAAGTGAATTATTCTCTTTATTTGTTTAAAAATTCTTCTTTATGGTTGGAAATGATTATTTTTGAGTTTAAAGTTCAACCATTTTGTTGAAAAATTGTATTTTTTGATTGGAAATCAATTTTTAGCAAAAAATTAAATTATTCTACTTATAGATTCATTTTTTAAGTTAAAATTTCGTCTTTTAGGCTTGAAATTCAACTGCTACAGTTGAAATTTAGATTTTTGTTTGAAGATTCACCATTTTATTTAAAAATGTAACAATCTGTTTAAAAGTTAGTTTTTATTGTTATAAGTAATTTCTCATACTGAAACTTTAGCATAAATTTTTTTTAATTCGAAAATTTAGGAATTTAAATTTTGTTTGACCAGTTATCTTGTTTCGTAAAAATTGATTCATCTGTTTCAGAATTAAACTATCTTTTGATTAAAAATAATTCTTTCTATGCGGAAAATATTCTTTTTATTTGAAAATTCACCTTTATGGTTGAAAATTAAAGTGCTCTCGTTAAATATTTATAATTTTAGTTGAAAATCCATCCTTTTGGTTTGAAATTTAACTGTTTCAGTTGAAGATTCATAATATTTGGTAAGAATTCGTCACTTTTGTTGAAGAATGAACTATTTTGTTGTATATATGTTTTTGTTTCGTTATTGCAAATTGATTTTTTTCAGTTGTAAGTTTAATTGTTCCAATTTTTGTAAAAAAAATTATATTTTTTTGTGAAGTGTTTTTCTCCAAAATCAATGTATTTTGCAATGTTTGAACTGTTGTATCAAAGGATGTTTACGATGAACATCATAAATGGAAACAAATGTTTTTGATTTGTGACAAATTTGAATGTGTTACAATTAGTTTCCTGGGAAAATGGTAACAATCGACCAGGAAAAACCGAAAAATGACCGGGAATTGGGAATCTTTCGCAAAATCGCCACCCTGGTTGGATTCCGCTTAAAACGAAAAAAAATAATAAATTTATTTAGCTGTATTAGCTCTCAATATAAAAAAAGTCAAATTTCAGGTTTGAAAGCTATTTTAATTATTGTTTAAATTAGCGATTCATGCATATGTTCTTCCAACATGCATCAGATATTCCGAAAGACTCTATCTACATCTACACAACAATAGGAGAATACCTAAATTTGTTACACTTTAAATTTGAATCAGTCAACAATTGACTGATTGAATTAGTCCAGCATACTTCGACTGATGAATCAGTCATTTTAAGTGACTGAGTCAATCAGTAATCAATCAATGACAATAACAATAATCAATCATTTTATCTGAAAACGAGGAAAATATATATAGCTGTGTTCACTATATTATGAAAATTATTATTGATAATTTTTTTTTAGGTATCACCTGAATAATTTGTTTACAAATTATTCCAATTAATGAAATTGGTTTTAATTCAAGGCACTTTAGCCATGTAATGAGTCACAGAGCTCAAATGATCGATTTGTTTGCAACAACTCACGCCCGCACTGAATGAGATATCGAGTTGAATTTTTTGGAAAACCTTAAGAAACAGTAAGCTACGCTTGTGTACAACTTTTGGCAGTGAAATGAATTTTTCCGAGTTCGTCGTAAAATCCATCATAAATGAAATAATCAATGATAATAATAACGTGCAAATCACAGTAAAGGATCTAATGAGTTTATGAAAAAGTAAAAAAAATCTGTTTTCATGCCAGTAATGAACAAAGATTACGTCATCCGTTATTCCGAAACATTTTTGTTGTTTGCAGAGTAAACTCTTCGTGAAGAGTATTCTTATCCATTTGTGATGTTTTTTTTCTTTTAATTTTTATAATTTTTCTAATATTTTTCATTATAGAGCATTTTCCGTGGCCAAGACGAATTCTCATTAGCTTTCCATTAGGAGCTTTGTACAACTTAGCTTCCGTATCAGTCCTCACCAAATATTCTATGGCTATGGTTCTTACTTCGAGTGAATGCAGTGCATTTTAGCACGATACGGCTTTCAACATAACGGAAGGCTTGACGAAGCGTTCGATAAACTTCTCTCGTATTCGTGCTTTACGAAGCTTTACTACATTCGTCCAACTTGATTTAGATGGAAGGGTTGCTAGAGGAGAACCCTCCCATTAAAAGTTAGGTGCATCCGTTCAACTTTTTCTTTTATAGTCCTTTTTTTTGTTTTTAATAAATTTTGCACGCTAGTGCATAAATCCTCCTCTTGGAAGTTGATTAGGCTTTACATTTTGGGGTGACCATTATTTCTGTAAATTGTTGCGTTTTAAGTTGAAAGTCTGCTCATGATGTGGCATACGATTTACGATTCACATTTACGATTAGAGACCGGATTTTATGACTAACATTTTGAAAATTCAATTGTTCAGATGGAACATTACATTAACAGAAAAAAAGAAATTTTGAATGGAGAACATGAATCTTGTTTTAAGACAGAGATGTCCAACATTTCATATAGTTTCAAATTGAAGTTGGCACAATATTTTGGGATTTCAAGATTTGGAACTAAAATGATGAATAAATAATTTTCCTGAAGTTAATTTATGTCGAAACTGGAATTTATTAATATTCAACATATTTTAATTGAAAGCATGTGTAAAAACATTAAAAATTGTTTGGTTTGATGTTTAAATCTTTCAAAATTTTATCGTTTGAAAATAAGAATACTTTATAGTCAAAAATATAATCAAAATGAATGCTCAGTCAAATGATTCATTTCCACCTGAGGTTATAAACAATTTCAAATAAAAAACTTCATATGATTGAATAAAGTATTTCATAAAAAAGTAAGATGCATGTTGAAAGATATTGGATTTGAAATATTCACTTTGGAACATCCTAAATTTTTTACACAGACCAATTTAGTATGCCTATTTAGGGCCTAGAAAACTGGAAAGTGCCTAAAAAAATATTCAGTTTTTAATGCCTTTTCAGAATTTTTCAATGCGCAGAACTTCATTCAAAAGTTACTATATAGAGTGAAATAGTTGGATTTCAAATATGTATCCGTATTGAATCATCAATTCTTAAATTCTCATTTTTAAGTTTTTAATTTTGATACCGTGTACAAAATTTAAGATTTCATTCCAGTTTCATAGATTTATAGTACAGGTTTTTGATTTTGAAGCTATCTTTTTTTAAAGGTTTACCCTCCAACGAGTATATTTCTTGTACAAAATTGTTCAAGTTTTATTTTAAATCACCCAAATCTTCATTGCTCTAACTATTAAGCCGGAGAAGGTTCAAAGCTCATGCCTTAGCCCTCTCGACCAACTGACCACTTCTCCACTTTTAAGTTGTAAAATTGAATAATTTTTGTCTTGAAATGCTTAGAACGTTTAATACGCATAATAATAATCTTCGAAATTTATTATATTTTATATTACTAATATTTATTTACTTTTGAAATAATTCTGTATTGGCTGGACAATTTTTTCTATCAACAAGTTGTAAAATTAATTTTTTTTTTCAAAAATCCAATCGCATGTTTGAAAGGTGAACCCCTGTGCTGAAAGTTTTTATTTATGGCAAAAGATTTATGGTTGTATTCCGAAATTATACAATTATCGTATTTGTCTGTTCACGTCATGAAGTTGTTTTGCAAAGACTCTTTTGTTTTTCAATTCCTGTTTTTTGTTTTTTTTTCTTCCAAGAAAGAATTGAATAATCTCAAATAGAACGATTTAAAATTGGATCTGCTCAAAATAAAAGAATTAAAAACGTGTAATTTCAATGTTTCTCTTCAAATGAAAAGCTTTCAAAATCTGTGATATTTTGAAATTGATGGAATGTTTGGAATTAAAAAATTTTTTATCAAAGTTTGAAGGTATGGCAGTAAGCATTTAGGTTGTCTCAAATTAAAATCGAAATAATTCAAATTAAAATTCCTCAAAGATGGGAATTTTTTAACTGACTTTGGAATAATAACATTTTTTTTAAATCTTCATTGAAAAACGTATGAGACCGAATAATTTTAGTTTCGAAGTTTGCAAATCCATACTTTCCATTTTGAATTGGGAATTTTGATTTTGAAGCTTCAAAAATTGAATAATTCTGAAAATTCGAGAAATAGGACGACTTCAAATTGGACGGATTTGCAGTGGAATAATTCTAAATTTAAGAAATTTCAATCTTGATCAACTTAAGATTCAAATTTTCAAAATGGGAAGTAATTCAAATCTGATCATTCCAATAATAGAAATATTTACAATTAAACAATTCCAATTGAGAAGCTCTCGAAAATGGAATAATTTCAAACTATTGGCCATGCCACGCGAAAAAAACCAGTTCCCGATCGATCACTGAAGTTAAGCAGAGTTGGGCGTGGTTAGTACTTGGATGGGTAACTGTACGAGAATACCGCGTGCTGTTGGCATGTTGGCGGGATACTGGTGTCCTCCTGTGCGTCCAACTCAATCAATTAGGACTCTTTTGTGAGTAACGCTTACCCTGCAAGGGATTATGGCTTAATGGTACAAAGAAAAAAAATGGCTGGCCTAAAGGCAAGAAATATTCTTACAGTCTCGATTCAAAAATTTGTAACAAAAACAAGCTATAAGGATTTCAGCACGTTTTAAGACTATAGAAGCTATATTAGAATCATTTTTTTGGATTAAAATAAGTATTTTGTTCTTTTACGTCGAAAAAAACTACAAATGTCAGAAATCAAAAGATAACTTTGACATCTTCCGGACCATTAATTGAATAATGGTCTGGAAGTCGTTGAAGTTATCTTTTCATTTGAAGAAGACCGATTTCCGTAATTGAAAACTTTTTTCTGTGTAGCCAATTTTTTGTAATAGACTTCGTTGGAAAATTAAAGGCTTGTTATTGTTCGTCGTTGGCATTAGTTATCACAATTTTTATGATTTCCTGTGAAAATCTGTTCAATTCATAAGAATCTAACATGGGTTGCCCTTATGATTGCCCTCGCGGGCCCTTTACAGTTGCTCCGACGGTAAATTCAAAATTTGTAAAAAAACCTTCAATAATGATTGTTCCATAATAATTCTTGAACATATTTGTTAGGTATATATGCATTGTTGAAATGCCTAAAGACTAAAAAGATGATATATTAGCGCCTCGAACGTGACTTGAAACTCATGACCACCATCTTATCACGCTTCCGTTTTTGATTCTGACCATCTTACCTCAATATAAGTAAACCACAATGCTCAACAACATGTCTGTAACTTTTTTTGAAGCAAAAATTTCGCAGCACGCACTTCCAAATTTGTTGGAATCAACTTTATCTTTATTTTTATTTTGAAATAGTTTTGTTATGATTTTTTTTGTAAGCTAAGACATGAGGGCAGTATCTGAGATTCTATTGTTTAGCTTCCAAATAAATGTCATCAAATTTGTAAAAAAAATCCATTTTCTGTGAGTCTGAACAAATCGAACCTTTCATTCTGTGTTGCGAGAAAATATTAACCCTTGTGGACTTGAAAATTGTAACTGATCGATTATGAGGGCAAATGATCAGGACCCTTTATGGCGGCTCATTACGGGGGCTAACATTCCGAAGAGTGATAAACGGGACCTTTTCCACACGGAATATATCAAACAAATTTTCCCTAAAATATTTATAAATAATGTTTGGGAGGCAGAATTCAGATATTTTGTTATCAAATAGTTGGACTGATCGGTGTCGACTTGACCAGGAAATGACCAGGAATTTAATTTAAAAACCGGGAATTTACTTGACTTAACCTAGAACAGGGGTGTCCAACGCAAGGTTGGCGCGCTTCTCCTTGCTTTCCCTTCTCCGAGCGCTTCATAGAGAATTCTCTTCTCGTTTCGCCACGGGCTTCGTCTAACTACGCCTGACCACACCTACTTGCGTGCAACGCTCACACAGCCCGGTCGCCTCGCCGGTCGCCGAGGACCCCTCCACATCCCGCTCACCGCATGAATGCATCAAAGGTGGCAAGAGAGCGGATTGACGAGTGACAGCTATTTACACCGTTGCTCACGCGCTGGACACCTTTGACCTAGAATATTAGAAATTCTACTGAAAAAATACGAGAAATGACCGCTTTCTTTTTATAAATCAAAAAGAGATTTTATCATTTGATTCAAAGAATGTAACGTTCCTTCAATATGATTCTCAGAATATTCAAATATATCATGAGATATATTATATAAATATATTCATTAGAGGAAGAATTTTTATTTGTTTCCATTACAAGAAAAACTTTTTGGAAATTTATTGCTATGTGAGATTTTTTCACCTGACTCGAATTCGATAATTGCATTGATGATAGCCCAAACCTACAAAAAGAATTATTATCTTAATTTTTTCAAAAAATGTATTTATCACGTTTTATTTGACTTTATTTACCTCATTCATCTGACTTGGGACAGGGAATTTCAAAAAATAACTATATTTCTTATTTTAGGGCAGGGAGCTTCAGTGGGGAAGTATAATTTCACTTGGAACAGGGAATTTTTTGCATGTAACTGGAACTTTTTAAACTAATTATAATTTGGATTTAGAAGAGAGGATTTAAAAAAATCGTTCCTCCAATTCAAAATTCGTCAGGATTTAGTCTTTAGACTAAAAGTAGTATTCCGAAGAAGAAATATTTTTGAATTATAATAGAGAACTTGTTTACATTGTTCATTGCAGATTCATCCTCTTCTAGGATGTTAACATTCTAAGGAGTTGAAATTGTAACTACTTTTTCAAAAATCAGTTCATCTCTTTTTGGTGGAAATTCAAGAATTTAGTTGAACATTGATTTTCGAATTAAAAAATTAAACTGTTTTTTTGAGAATTCATGGAATTCATGGAAAATTTGCTTTTTTTGTAGAAAATTAATCTTTATAGAGGTGGGTAAAGCTGGCAGTATCACTTTATCCAAAAAATGTCTACCCTATGCCAAAATTAAGGGCCCATTGAGGGCTCATTTAGTACCCAAAAAAAAATGATTCATCATACCTGGATTTTCGACAATACGGCGGAAATTTGTCATTTTTACTTGAAATTATTAATTATCTTAAAAAATTCTCCTTCACGGTTAATAATTCAAGTTACACAGTCAAACATTTTTCATTTTAGTCGAACATTCATCTTGTTGAAAACTCTTATGTTATGTCTTATGTCTTAATTGAACTATTCTAGTTGGATGTTCATAATTTCAGTCAAACAGTTGAACATTTACAGTTTTATTTGATTCTCCATCAGTTTGTGTAAAAATGTAATGATTTGTTTGAAAGTTTTTTTTGTGCCATAAGTAATTTTTTTTAAACTGAAAGTTTAACTTATTCCAATTGAAAATTTCATAGTTTCAGTTGAAAATTCATTTGTTTAGCTGGACATCCATTTTTTTCAATTTAAAATTTGAGTTTTCAAATTCTCGTTGACAATCCATCTTTCTTAGTATAAGTTAATTTATCCGCTTGAAAACGTAACTCCCTTAGTTGTAGATTCTTTGCTTTTATATAAAACTCTTATGCTTGGTTTGAAATTGGTTTTTCACATTAAAAATGTTCCTGTTAAATTTTCGGCTAAAAATAATTATTTCTTGAGTTCGAAATCCTACTATTTTGTTGAAACATTGTATTTTTTCTTAGAAAATCATTCTTTCTGCTGGAAAATTAATCTTCTTGTAAGAATATTTACCTTCATGATTGAAAATGAAGTGCTTCAGTTAAATATTTATCTTATTAGTTTAAAATTCATAGCATTGGTTGAAAAATGATCTAATAGTTGTAAATCTGTTTCTTTTTGTTATTTTGAACTGATTTTTCTTGATGGTGATCTTAACTTTTCCAATTTTTGTAAAACAAATGTTATTTTTTTGTTGAAAATTCGAATATTCTTGTAAAAATTGATTTATTTTGCAATGTTTGATCTGTTGTGCTAAATGTTGTGCCGATTCGCCACCCTTCTGATAGAAAAAATTTCTTTCAAGTTTCAAACAAGAAATGTTTGGTTTCTAAAGGAGATATATTGACAAAAATAGAAATTTAGAATTCATTAAGTTTTGAGAATGATTAAAGGCTAAACACGTTTTTATTCATTGCTATGCTTTTCAGGCTTTCAGAATATTTGCTCCGCGTGAAGATTTTAAAATGAGAAACAGGATAAATTAAAATAAAACACAATTTTAAGAATGAGAGGTGACAAACTGTTGAAGATATTTTTACACGAGGAAAGTCAGAGAAGTCTAGAGCTACAAACTAGAAGAGTAGAGAATCGATTCTTGAAAGTTCAGAGCCTTTCGGCCCCTTAAGTCGAGGCATTTTTGCCATAAAAGTAGCGTCTCAAAAGTTAGATGCTCCCTACTATATATAGTCGTACTAATAATAGAGCTTTATGATGTGCTGTGCAAAAAGTTTAACTCAATACTTAACTCGAATATAAGCTGGCGCATTTTATACTTCATGTACTCGATCGTTCAATCCCATGCATATTTATAACGCTGCGTTTACTATGCATGTTTTCTAAACCCAAATACACGGTCAAGTTACTTGGAAATTAAGGCCTTGTTGAATTTATCGCCAGGTGTACAAATAGCGGCGTCTTGTAAAATTGAATTTCTTGATAATTTAAATTTGTATGCTATTTCAATTTATACGCAAATAGGTATTTTAATTTTTAATTACTGGCCAACGGCCGTGTCACGCTCAAAAACCCAGTTCTCGTTCGATCACTGAAGTTGAGCAGCGTTGGATGGGTTATAGTTCTTGGATGGATGACCGCTCATAAAAACCGCGTGCTGCTGGCAATTTATAACTTATTTGTAACTTTTTGAAAAATTTCAAAATGTCTAAGTAACGTATTTGACCATTTATCAGATGTTCAGAACGTTTTTTTGTTCATATGCTTCGTAAAACAGATGCGACTTGACATTTTAAATGTCTTCCGCAATCAGAAATTTTGAGGGATAATGTAATATGTTATGATTTCTAAACACTATTCGAAAATGCAAAATACAAAGACGAGAACCAATCAGTCTTGTAAATGAGACACTGTGTTCTGCTTGACAATTATAAATGATTCGCATCTGTTATATCTAGCTTTATATACGTTATTCCGCGTGCTCACTGCCAATCCGAAATTTAAAATTGCGAGCATTCCAATAAGAAATACGTTATACGTCCAATTATTCCACAAAATTATAATTTCATAAACGGGAGAGAAATAAAAGAGCAAATAAAAATTACTACGTTTTGACCCTCTATTTCGTCCCTGATGTAAGTATTGATGAATTAGGAAGATCTACAATTTTGCTGTTACCATTTTCTGATAAGACACGTAATTTTTGTTTTATTGGGAAAAATAATATTAGGCATGAAAAAATTCATTTTGTGGACAAACTGTAAGAGAAAGGAAAAAAATGTATGCTAACGAAATTGTTTACTTTAAAAAAATCCACAAATTTTGGATTATCTATTTTTTGATAGGACTCGCGGTTTTTGTTTTATGGACAAAAATGTTCAAAGAAAAAAACAAAAAAAAAACGTGGCCAAACTGTACGAGTTGGGAAAAAATATTCGAAAACAAAAATTCTCACTCCAAAAAGGCCTACAAACTTTCTCCCAAACTCTTCACTCCTGAGACGCATATTTTTTGTTACATTTTAGGTAGAAAAGTTTTGAACTAAATTGAATCGAGTGCGAAGCACGAGACACGCGATGAGAATGTATTCGTTAAAGCCGAAGAACCTTTAACAACAAATATTTCACGACCATCAGATGACAGCAGCTGATGTTTTGCTTTTCAGTTCCAAAATATCTATAAACCAACGTGGGGGAAGACAAAACCGAGTGCGATGTGTGAGATTCGAAAGACGCATGCTCTAGGCGCGCTCAAACTTTTTTTTTTAAATAGTTTTTTAATTTGTCAATTCATTTATTTTGATAGTCATTTTTTCTATCAGTTGAAATTGAACTGTTCTCTTGGAAATTAATCTATTTGGTTGAGGATTTGAGACCTCCTGAGTCTAAAAAAAAGGTTTACGTTGGTGTCTGTCTGTTGTCATTGTCCTTGTCGTTGTTTGCATACCCCAGAACTTTTGAAAGACTCATCGGCTTAGATTGCTATTTGGCATACATTTTAAGAGACCAAAAAGAAAGATCAAATTCGTTAACCAGGCTATTTCGACCAACGGTCATGGTTTTGGTCATAAAAATTAAATACTCAAAAATAAAAAATTTCATTTTCTGATCAACCTATGGGAGATACAGAAGAAACTCATGGGACTAAAATTGTTCATCTAAAAAACTTCTACATATTTATCCTCAATAATTTTTCGATAGGCCATGTAGTTCTTGTTTCATTTTTAGGAATAATATAAAAATAAAAAATCCATTTTATGGTCAAACGGTTCAAGATAAGAAAAAATGTTTAGGGACAAAACTGTGTACTTTGGAAAGATCTAAGAATTTTGTTCCGAACATTTTTTGATGGGATACGTAGTTTTTGTTTTATTAGCAAAAATATTATTGAAACTAAAAGAATGCCATTTTGTGGCCAAACTGTACGAGGTAGAAAATAAATAAATGAGAGAAAAATCGTTCTTTCACATCATATCTACAAATTTGTATTTTACTTTTTTTCATGAGATGCATAGTTTTGGTTTTATACGTAAAAAACATTTCAAATGAAAGAGTCAAGTTACTAGAAAAACTTTATGATATACAAAGAAAATGTGGAAAAGAAAAACAGTTCATTTCAAAAAGATTTACAAATTCTGATAATTTAAAAAAAAACTGTAAAAGTTTATTTGTTACAATGTCAATGCTCATTATGAATTGTAACGCAAAAACAATTATTGAAGTAATCATGAAAAATAAAATCTATCCCATGTTTTGCATCTGAACAAGCAGTCCCAGATCTAGGTAAATGAATTAAGATATCAAATATTTAATATATCAGACATTTTGAACAAATTTAAATCGAGTGCGAAGTACGAGACACGCGATGAGAACGTATTTGTTCAAGCCGAAGAAGCTTTAACAAAAGAAAATTCACAATCATCAAATTACAGCAGCCAACGTTTTACTCTTTAGAATAAAAATCTGTACACAAATATCGGGGAGCACTAAGGCCAAGCGTGAAGCACGAGTTGAATTTATTTTCGAGCGCGAAGCGCGGGATTCGGCAGACGCGCGGTCCTAGGCGCGCTCAAACTAGCGAGGTAAGCGAGCGGCGCGCGATGAGAATGTGCCCGCGCAGCAGACAGATTTTGAACTTGACTTTCCTTTTTAGTCCCTTTAAACGTGTGCTGAAGCACAATCCAATCTGATTAGTCTTTCAAAAGTTTTCCGAGATACGGACGGCGACAATCGACGACGCCAGACGACTACTCAATTCGATGCATTTTTAAAAGCTTACGTGAATTCACCGTCAAATGCTCCAAACTTACACCTTTAATTCTTAAGCTTTTCATAAAATTCGCTTTGAATTCTCTCAGGATTTCATAAATTTTTGCTGAATTCAATAAATTTTAGGAACTTTTAAAATATTTCAGAATGTTTTCCAGTTCCCTTGATCTTAATCAATTTTATCGATTTTTTTTTCTATTTCCCTCAAATTCGTTCAGATTTGTTCAAATTTATTAATTCTTTTCTTATTTTCCGAAATTTTTAATTGAATTAATTTAAGTTTTGTTGAATTCGATCCAAGTTCTGTTCATTTTGAATTCATTAGTACAATGGATATTTGGTTATTTTCAATACTTTGTTCAATTCACTCAAATTCTTATGAATTCCGTAAGGCGTGTGAATTCCCCTAAATTTCACTAAGCTTACGCAGACTTCATTTAATTAATTAATTTTTTTTTTCAATTTTTTTTCTATCAACTTAAATTTCGTTGCAGCCGACTCGATAGACATTTTTTTATTTTCCAAAATTTTTCCATATTATTATAAATTTAATCGAAGTCCCTTGTATTCCCTTGAATTCATTTGAACTCACTTCAGTTTTACTAAAATTAATATTGTTTTTGAAAATTTTATTAGTTCATGTGAATTTACATCAAACTCTTCCAAATTAAAATTGAATTCTTTCGAATTGACACTGAATTCTTATGATTTATCCTGTATTCGTTAAAATTTCCCTGGACTTGCTACAAATTTGATATAATTTTCTTGCATTTTTTTACCTTAAAAGAACATTAAGTCACTGTATTTATGTATAATAATCACTTTTTTGGTTACCAATTAGTTTTTTTCCGTCGTTTTTTCTGTCTAAATAGATCGCTTCTCAAGTAAATTAGACTGTGACAGGCCTGTGTAGATTGTAGACTAAGTTTGGTGGAAATTTTATTGCAAAAATCTAGAGTTTGATGATTCAATTCAATCAACTTCTTAGTTAACATTTTATTTGGTGGACAAGTTTTGAATTCCCTACATCGTTTTCGCATCAGCAACTCTCCAAGTCCTATGTCGGATCTCGAGAATCTGGACAAAGAGTATTGTCTGGAATACGAAAGGACTTTAGGTAGCATGTAAAAAGTTTCGCTCGTCCCATTGCCGATTTCAGTCACGTATATTTGGTCCGATCGTCAGTCACGTATCGTTCCAGGATAAGGTACTACTCCGATGTGGGCTCTCGTACTCTATACTTCCTTCGTTGGCGCATTGATGCGAATTCGATCTCATTAATTTGAAAGGTACCTGTTGCCTACCGTCTTCGACTCTTGAATAACAAATAGAAAATAAGAATTCTTTCAGAAACTTCCCCTCTCAATTACTTCCGGTGATTCTGCTTTCAGATTTTTTTAATATTGAATATTAATTCCCTTGCATAAAGAAAAGGTATTTGTGATACAAGTGCGTAAAGTAGGCGATTGCCGACGAGTGTGAAACTTGCAGCTTGAGCTGAAGGAAAATGTTGCAATCCTAGAATTTGCAATTGCCTGTCCGGGAAATTTATTCAGAACTTTTTTTGAACGCTTCGTCACCAAATTTCCGATCCTGTTTGGTAGCACATTTTCTCGTGCATTATTTTGTTTCCAGGTTTTTTTTTGTTCATGCGTGTCCTTTGCGACGATTCGCAAAATGGATGATTGTGTGTTGAAAAAGTGCATGCAACTTTAGGATTCTCGTAGTCAGCTAGTTTGAACTCTTTGCTCATCATTTATAGGCATGGAAGTCTCTAGTTTCTTGATGAGTGTTGTATAAAATATTTCATTCAAGTTTTTGCCATATATATTTGAAGATCTTAACGTTCAAAAGAACTGAATGCCTTTTCGCAATTATGTTATATCTACAAATATTGTTCCAACTACAATCTTTGATAATGCATCATGAATTTTTTCTGTAATTTAGTATCTGCAAAGAAAACTAATAAATATTTTAACACCATTATTTCTAGATTACAGACTCATCAGAAAAAAATTTCGTTCATTTGAACGTTCAGAACTTCGAGCACATATTGCCATCGTATCTGATTCCTACCTTACTGCTTTTTTTTCCGCAAAAATCCTGAAAAAACTAACTTTCCAAAAATATATATTTTTGGAAGTATAAATATTTAAGGGGGGAAATAGGTTTAGACGCTTCAAAAAATCGGATTTTTTTCTATTTCATAAATTGTTAGTAAAACTAT
>WSXT02019266.1:0-29096 GCA_011762715.2 Neuroterus valhalla | reverse complement strand
GTTGAAAAGCTTAAAGGTTCATCCAGATATAGTGGGATGCATTGAGAGATTAATGCCTCTTTGGAAGACCAGATTTATTATCACTTCTGGAAAACATCGTGTGACTACCAACAGTGTCACTTTCCAGTGAGGTGTCTTTCAGGGTGACGCAATGAGCCCTCTCCTCTTCTGCATCACACTATTTCTTCTATCCGTCGCACTCCGTGATTCTCATGGATACCTCTGTTGTGGTACTAATGTTCGTGAGCATAAGGTCACTTGTATATTTTATATGGATGACTTGGAGATCTATGCTTCTGGAAAAGAGCATCTTGGAGATGCTCTTAGTATTGTCGAGAGGTAAGCACGAGAAGTCGGTATGGACTATGGATTGGATAAGTGTGCCAAAATCCATCTAAAACGTGACGAATAGCAGGTATTGATAAAGACCCTGAACTTGTGGACCAAAGTGCTATAAGACAACTTAGCGCTGGAGAAACGTACAAATACGTGGGCGTGCCTGGGAGCCGCATTCAGGATACAACATCTGTGAAGGAGGTTCTTCAAAGCAGATACAAACACCTGCTCCAACGAATTTGGTGGTCCAACCTGTCGTCGTTTAACAAGATATCTGCGACTAACATGCTTGCCGTCCCAGTTCTACTCTATTCGTTTGGAGTGATTCCATGGACGAAGAACGAGCTCAAGGCCCTCGATATCACCACGCGCAAGATGGTGCATATGAAGAAAAGCTTGCATATCAACTCGTATGTTCCGCGTTTATACATCCCACACCGTAAAGGCGGCCGCGGACTTCTGAATGTTCAGTGCCTTTTCAACCGAATCATCCTAAGTACTGTTCATATCATCGTGAACGGTAGAGATCCTCTCCTGGTAATAGTCAGGAATCACGAAATGTGTGAGGGAGGAGCGTTCCTTCACAAAGCCGCGGAGCAGGCAGCTGAAACCCTTGGCCTATACCTTAACATCGAAAGTGAGGATATTGCATTACTCCATCAAGATGCCTCATTTCTCAAAGCACAGGTTAAGAAAGCGGAGGTCAAAAACTTTCTAAAACAACATAAAGATAAGGTGATGCACGAAAACTTTTACAAAATTGTAAAAGATCAATCCTTGTCACACAAGTCAACCTTAGCTTTCCTCAAATCATCTGGACTGAATTCTGAGACAGAGAGTTTTATTATTGCGTGTCGGGACGGTGTAATTTTCACCTTAGCATACCGTAGGAGCATATTACGTCAAGAAGTTTCGAGCGATAGGTGAAGAGCGTGTCTGAAACTCCCTGAGCACCAATGGCATATACTATCCAATTGCCCTATTCACGCAGCAACGACGTATCTGTACATTTTATAAACTATGTTGACTGTACTTATAACTTTTCTAATAGGCAGAATATTTAGCATCATGGATGTTTGAAGTGAGATTCATCTAATCTAAATGAAACGATATATCGAATCTCATTTTTATTCAAAAATATTCAACTGGAGCATAGAGAAAATTTGGAATGAACAAATAATTTCTGAAAAGAAACAAAAGATTCTGTAAAGAATGAGAAGAATTTTCCGTTACGCTAATGAATAATTTTCCTATAATATATTCTTTGTTCAATTTCTCTTAGAAAAGTCAATTTATATGTCAAGGATTCATTGTGATAGAAAGCTATCTCCAGACATTTTCTTTGAAATATTCAGAATTATTCAAAACCTTTTGCGATAAAAACTTTGTTTTGATCGGAAGAAATGAAGATTTTTCAGGATAAACATCATTCCAGTTGAATTACCTTGGAATTCACCCCATGATTTTTAATCTTATCTTTTATCGCTACAGAGAGATAACGGACAAAACGTTGCGGGTAATTTTTATCATATTATATAGATTTCAGGGCGAGTGACGAAGGAGGAAATTCTTACGCAAATGCCATAGCAGCTTTGTTCGGGCTCAGCAAATATCAAACATATGTTTATAGATATAAACCGACGTACTTGTACATAATAATACGTCGAATAATTATATACGTTTTTTATTTTTGAATCTCGTTCACAAAAGAATGTCTATTTTTCTTGTAGTTTTTGCCGTTATGTCTAAAATTTCTTCAGGAGTGACTTCAACGTCATAAAAAATGACTACTCAAACTAGTGAAAAATGATTGATAAAATTAGTTTGCAACCCAAGTGCAACCTCTTTGTCAGGGTGAAAAGATTCAAAAATAGACTGCTACCCATGCGAGTTCGGACTGAGATGGAGATACTTTCACTGGTGGCTCCGCTGGCAGCTGATTAGAATTTTCTCGGGAAGCTTCGGAAAAACAAAAAGCTGCACATTATCATACCAAAAAATACATAACGCAACATGACTATTTAAAAAAAATGTTCATTTGTGTTATCCGACGTAAGTGGAGGGGACATTTATACTCAGGTCTTTATTTTCTAATCGTGGTATTTTGAGTAAAAATTGACGGATATCCATTTTTGCACACAAATTCTGTTCATTTTATTATTATTATACCATTAAGCCAAATCCTTTTCAGGGTAAGCGTAACTTGTTCGGTTCTAGCCTGCTTGTACTACTGGAAAATAGAGAATTGATATGGAACCATTTGAAAGTGGAATTGACATGGGAAATTTTGAGCAAGGGATGTGTATGAGAAGGGAACAGAGATAGGTGTTTGATCAATCTTAGAATTCATTGCATGTTTATTTTAACAGAAAAAAACTGTTTCCATTTTTAATCTTAATTTTTCAATCCAAATCTTTGCTTGGAACGTGAATAGCCAGCAAATGTAAGTCCAGCCTGTTTCTGCTGTCGAACGACACACTTATCCCGTGCAACATCGCTCCGACAAGGGTCGCTTCCTGATCTCTCTAGCAAACACCCCGTACAAAGAGTTTCGCGGAGCCATTAAAATAATCCACTAAGCGATATCTTTACACAGGCTAATTAGTATTCAAAATCGTTCGTTTCAGGCTTCACACTTTCTCCTACATACAACCGTTCTCCAAACATCACTTTCCTGGCATTTTTATACAAGCTCTTGTATTTCTACGGCTCTTTGTATTTCTCCTCTTGAGGGTCTCATTCACGAATTCCATCTTTTCCTTCTTTGGCCTACCTCTGGGTACGCAACCATTCACCCTGCCTAGATACACTTGTTACGTTTATCGTTCTTCATCCATTCTCTCAACGTGACCGAACCATTTCAGCAAATTTCTTCCACTCTTGTCAAACAGCGTTTCTTCTATACAATATTCTTTGAGAACCCACTCATTACTCCCTTTGTCCATTACCGTTTTACCGCACATACTCTTGTCCTGTTCTTGATACGTCCAGGTCTTGCTACCGTACAGGCCAGTTGGAACTAGCACATAATCATATATAGCAATTTCAGCTTTACTTGTTATATTTTTGCTTTTCGTAATAACCCGCATAATTCCGAGAATCTCTCTACCCTCATTTATACGTCTGGAAATCTCTGCATCTATCTTCTTGTTCTATCCTCTCTCCATTTAGGGTAATATTGCAATTTGTTTTCGCATCCTCACTGTCAAACACCATAATTTTTGCCTAACTCACGTTAATGTTAAGCCCCATGCCCTTCATTCTGGTATCCAGTCTGCTCAACATCCTCTGCAAATCATCGGCTGATTCTGCCGTAACGATCTTGTCATCTACGAACGTAAGGCCACGAACTTTCACTGTCCCAAGATCAACACCTCCCTCGTCGAAGAGAGCCATTCTCAGGCATTTGTCCATGTATATATTGAACTTCCAAGAGGACATAACGCATCCTCGTCTGCCGCCTTGCCCAACATCAAAAACCAATCACTCAGTTTTCCATTTACTGTCACACTAGCTTGGCTACCATTATATCTAGCTTATATTGCTTACAAAAGTCACCTTGTCACTCCATATTCTTTGAAGACCTTCCAAAGTTTAGCTCTACCTACCTTGTCTAAAGCTTTTACCAGATCAACAAATGCACGAAAAACTTTTTTGTTTGATTTTAGGCTTTTTTTCTGTGATAGGTCTCGAGTTAAATATCTGATCCTGATGATCATGATCTTCCTGGCATAAATCCACATGGAACTTCCCAGATCCCTCCTTTTGTTACTCCCATGAATTTATTAATAGGTATTTTGGTAAATCTTTTGTCACCTACATCGTTATTGTCTAACGTATCCGTGTCAGTGTCACTGTTGTTATGCGCCATGGGTTCACCTTCATACAGCTCTTCGGAAAAATCCCATATAAAGTCTTTCACTTTGCCCGAATCTCATACCATTTTGCCGTCAGAATTTTTAGTTCCGACTACCTCAGTGCTAGTATTTCCTTTTCTAGTCTTCTTAACCCATTTACAGAATAGTTTCTTATTTCCTTCAAAATAATTTTGCATTTTCGTATCTTCTTCCGTTTTGATTTTATCCTTGCTTTCTTTTACTAGTATATTTGCTTTCCTCTTTTTGTCCCTGCAATTATCTATGACCCTAGTCCTTTTCCTATCGCCAAGACCTCCAATATTCAACATACTCGAGTACGCTTCATTCTTGTCGTTGACGGCAACAAAAAAAAAATGTTTTCGAATTTGAGTTTTTCAACGTAATTCTTGATGAAGCTTTGACTGCTGTGTTCGAACGTTTTCAGCAATTCGAAGAGTATGAAAATCTCTTCGGGTTTCTGTATGAATAAAAAAAGTTGGAAGAACCATCTGATGAAGATTCATTACAGAACTGTGAAGATTTAGATAAAGCTTTAGATAAAGTTTAAAATTTTTAGGCATTTTATTACGAACGAGATGCGAAGTGCTCTTCAGGTTCTTCAACTTCTCCGTTCTTACGATAGTGGTTTCCCGAATACTATCATAGAATATAGGACTTTATTGACTATTCCAACAACTGCCACGAGCGCTGAAAGATCTTTTTCGAAATTAAAGTTGGTCAAGAACTTCTTAAGGCCAACTTATATGTTCTGATTCTGTCATTGACACTTTTGCCAAAAAAAGAAGGCATGCGAAGTTAATTTTCCAGCACGAGTTGTACACTCGTTTGATAAAACTTCTAATGTATATTCTGATAAAGTCTCAGCATACAAATCGATCTTCTCAAATCTTATCAATCCTATAAAATATTCATTTTATGATGCATTTTCAAAGCACAGGAAACTGTCAAAAAGAACTCTCATCACTGATATTTTGATAAAAAAAAATTTTACTGATGGTTGTGTAATAAAACGATTTGTATTGTCCACGATAGATTATTTGGTTCCCAACAAGTTTACCGATTAAATCGAAGATTAAATTAAACCTACAGCAATTTGATGCCATAACTATTAGTTATATATTATCTGCACTAACGCAATAGAAATTTTGTTGATATATCTTCCTTATATTTTTCTTCTACAAGTAATATCTGACTTGGAATCAGGAAATAGGTTTTGAGAGGAAAAGCCGCAAGGCCCACATTTACCTTCTCGCTCGTGGTAAATGTGGGCCTTATGGTTTTTCCTCTCAAATCCTATTTCCAGATTCCAATTCATACATATCGATACATACCCCAAAGGCCTCGCGGAAGTACGCTGCACAGGGCCACGCGTTAGCTTACGCCGGCCATGAGTAGAAGAAAATTGGTGGAATAAAATTTTTTCGCCCTTTGCTTATCACAGAACGTTTTCGCTGTATTATTTTCTTCGTGCATACGTGTTTTTTGTTATGACCTTTAACTATATCGAATCCTAAGTGGAAAACACAAAGACTTCTTTCTTCAAGAAAGGAAAAAGTAATGAATGTCTTGAGAAAAAACTTGAAATATTTGAATCCTTGTGAAAAATACGCAGTTTTTTTCAAGGAAGCTCACGATCGTATTTGTTTATCGGTATACCGTGTAAGTGCGTATTATCTTATTATCCTAACTAATTAAAATGTGTTGGGGTTGGACAAAAAATTTGTTGAAGATTGTGTAGTCAAATAATTCAACAAATATCCGCATAGAAGACTATGTTTGTCTTTCAAATGACTCCTTCCCGTCATATCCCGTTATTTGGCAGAATCATTTATCCATTTACACAATTATCATAAGTAAATGCCCGTGATAACCATTCTTTCATATAGAAACACTATTTTTTCTCGGCGTGGCTAGAAACTAAACTGTTATATCAACTGCCAATGGCTTTCAAGTGTTAAATTTTTTTGGAGTACCAAAAAGTGTTTATTATTTGAACAGTTTTTATAATGAAATAGTCATTTTCAACCACGCGCCCTCAAACAGGACCTTTTTCGCGTAATCAACTAAAAAATGCAGGTTATTAGGTACATGTTGCAAAGTAAGTCACTGGCTCGTGGATCACCATCTAAGGTTATCAGATTATTGATTTATAGAATGCCTTATCTTTAAATCAATTGAGAAATAATGGATCTTTTTGGAAAATGTTGTGCATCACTGAAAAACTTCATGCAATCAGTCCTACTGTGTAACTAAATCATATTAGAATACGCGATGGCGAAGCACTTTGACTTCAAAGCATTTATCTAAGAAATTTTCCTTTTCGGTAAATACGAAAATGGTACATTTGAGGAAGCACGGTAAAAAAAAGGAAATAATTTGTGAAATTGGTTCAATAATGAACAGTGATTTTAAATCTGAAAAATATGTTAACAATAAATTATTAGTGGAATAGTTTCAGTTGATTTAGTTGATTTCATCAGCTAATAATTTGTGGATAAGAGGGGAGGACCACGAAAGGAAAGGAGGGAAGGAAGCCTCGATAAAAAGGAAAGAGAAATGAACGTAGAAGGCTATAAAAAAGTATCAAGAGTAGTTCGGAGAACTAAATTTCAAAGGAAAGTCGGCAGGGGGTATGGGGAAATCTACAGGAGACAATCAACGTATATGCGACAAAGAATGAGGGAGCCGTGAGGAAAAAGTACGTGGAGATGAGGAAGGAGTTCGGGTTGATGTATCATAGGAAAGAGTAAGGGAGAGAGAAAGATCTGAAAGAGGAGTTGAGAGGTGTTGGGATAGAAAGGGACATGTGGAAGATAATAAATAAGTTTTTAAAACGTAGAGAGGGTATTAGCTTGAAAATAGGGAGTGAGGCATAAAAGGAGTTCTTCAAAGAATCATCTCAAGGCTAAGACGAGGAGATAGAGAAAAAAAAAGAAAGTTAAGGAGGACACAGACAGCAGGGTTGGACGACGTGCAGAACAAAGCATGGCTGTTTGGTACACCAGCGGTCAGAAAAAGGTCAGATGGAGTAGTAAATGACGTATCGAGAGAGAAGAGATTCCCAGAAGAGTAGAGAGAAAGGTTGATAGTTCTACTGTATGATAGGGGAGATAAGGATGAGCAGGAAAATTATAGGGTAATTACACTTATGAAAACGGCGTACAAAGTATAGGCGATAGTATTGACGGAAAGGTTACGAAATAAAATCGAGAGGGAAGGGATATTCTCAGAGACGCAGGCAGGATTCGCAGTGGGTAGGAGCACTATAGAAAATATTTATATTCTGTAGAACGTGGTAGATATATAAATAGGAGAGAAGGGGTAAAAATTGTACCTGTTTTCCGTAGAACTAAGAGGCACATTTCCATCAGTGGATCGGGGAAGGTTTGGAAGGTGATGGAAGAGAGGGGAGTAGAGAGAAGTCTGATAGAGAGGTCAAGGGAGGTGTATGAAGAGACGAAAGATAGTTGGCAAAAAGTGAGGACGCTTTGAGGGAGATGATGTGGAGGTTGAGGAGATACCAGTATGAGAGTCGGCTAGAGTTGAATGCGGAAAAGTCTAGGGTCATGGTGTTCATGAAACTCTGGAAATAGAAAAGAAAAAGCTTTTTCAGTAACGCTACGGAAAAAAATTGAAAGGGTATTGTGGGTCAACTAGATATGACCCTAATTGAAAAAGCAGAAAAAAACTGTACTAGCAGCAATATCAAATACATCCTCCAGCTGGTCTTAAAATCACTTTGTTTTTTTTCCTAGGTAGCATCTTTCCTAGACTCTGACTTCTCCTTCAGTTCACGCTATGCGTCTCAGAGTTTCATATATATTTTGGGGTCATATGCCTGGTACCCTATGTCGGAATATTTGCCTTTTTCCAAAATTCCATCATTTCTTCAATGCCTTCATGCGCACTATCATGCTTGGAATATTTGCTTCTTTTTATTGTAATAATAGAAACACACTAAAGAAAAGCGTCCTATTTCACAATTGTTCTGACTGGAACTTTTGCCTTCATAATTGGCGGTATGATTAATACAATTGAGTAAGATTATGCTCACTGTTTAGACTCTTGCTCCCCTGAAACGTTAAAATGTAGGATTGTGAACGAATAAATATGATTCCTTAGCGAATTTTGTCACATTTCAAGATACAACTATTACAGAATGCCGTCAACGCATACGCCATCAAGTTTCACTTTTACCTTACTAAAATCGAGGAAGACTAAGGCATAATGTGCGCGAGATTGCGTGGCTAGCCGTGAGCGCCATGTACATAGCAATTTGAAAGCTCTCAGACCACCGTTAAAAGTTTCCAAATCGATTAAAACTGTCCCTACTCCTTAGTGATAAATCAATCGACGTTGCCTGCATTACCAAGATTCATCTCAATTCTTATAAGAAACTATATATTCCAGCTTTCTCCGTCTACAGGAAAGATCGTCTTTCTTCTAAAGACGGTGGTGTTGCTCTTCTTGTTCGAAACTCTCTCCGCCACTTAGCCATCAACACAAACTTTTCTGCGTGCGAAGTAGTTGGAGTCAAAATTCACTTTGCCTCAAACCCTCTTCGGATTCTTTCAATTTACTCTCCTCCGAATATCAACGACATTTCCAAAATACCTGATCTTTTTAACACTAATACCCCTACTCTGGTTGCTGGCGATCTCAACGCCAAACACAGGGCCTGAGGCTGTCTCAAAAACAACACAAAAGGTAATGCTCTCCTCAAAACTGCGACTTGCTATGGAACAGCTCATTAGCTTCTTCGTATTTCCGAGTACATTGCTGAAAACCTTTACAAAAGCAGGCATACATCCATGCTTCTTCTGGATTGTAAGCAACCCTTTGATAGAGTCTTGCATGACTGTCTTATCTATAAACTTATCAAGTTAAATTTTCCTCACTAGTTCATTGCTTCATTCAAATCCTTTCTCTTAAACAGGAGCTTTAGAGCACGCGTTGGAAAATCCTTATCGGATCGCCAACTTATCACCTCCGGTGTCCCTCAGGGTTCCAAACTCTCCTCTTCCCTCTTCAACGTGTTCTTCTACGATATTCCTGTTGATGAGAAAATTCTCACGGCTCAATATGCTGATGATGTCAGCTTCCTTGATACGTCCAAGGTCATCAGTCATTGCTCTTCTCGATTTAATAGATTTATACCAATCGTCCTAGAATGTACCACACATGGAGATTTGAAATAAACAGATCTAAATCTGAAGCCGTCTTTTTCATGCGTCACGGGCGCAACCCTCCTAAACTTCTGTTGACTCTTTTCCGATTACTGAAGTTTCTCCGCAAAATCTCTCTGTGTGGTTTTCGACAAACGTCT
Source organism: Neuroterus valhalla (assembly GCA_011762715.2). Classification (NCBI taxonomy): domain Eukaryota; kingdom Metazoa; phylum Arthropoda; class Insecta; order Hymenoptera; family Cynipidae; genus Neuroterus; species Neuroterus valhalla. Next base: position 19,556 of record WSXT02019266.1, on the reverse strand, counting down.
CACCTACTCCAAACAAATCCAATCCATCCGCAATAAGGCCAACGAGGCCTTCACCTCACCTAAACCCTTCTTCAATAACCCCATCGTTTTCCAGGCCACCAAAACTTGAGCCTCCAACGCCATAATAAGGAACGTCTGCACCTACGCAATTCATGTCTGGGGCTCTGCCACCCTTAATCGTCTCTCAAAACTTGAAGGCACATATATGCGCCTTCTCTGTCCCGCTTTAAACATTCCCTGGTTTATCCGCAACAAACAAATCCTTGCTCAATTCAACCTTCCTTCAATCACCAATGCAGCACACGCACACGCTGTAAAACTTTGACTTAATGGCAAATCACCCAAATTCCTGCATCAACTCACTTGCGAATTATGCGAGCAAAACTTCCGACCGCTTCTGAAGGCCCGAGATTGAAAAAAAGACAGAAGGAAAAAAATGTTTCTTCTAGATCCGTACAATATCGTTAATACAACTTTTTGAGTTTTCTCGAAAAACCAAAAATTCAAATTTCGTACGCACGAAAAATAATGGAAAATAGAATATTCCATTTTTTGTCAAACTATGCAAGGTACAGGAAAATATAAATGAACAAAAATTCTGCAGCAAAAAAGATCTACAATTCTGTTACGTAATTGATCGAGTGCGCAGCAAAAGACGAGAATGTATTCGTTAAAGCCGGAGAAGCTTTAACAAAAGAGAATTCATTAAATTAAAGAAGTCGATATTTCGCTTCTGAGTTTCACGAGCTTTTTATGCAAATGTAGGGAGGTACAAAGGCCAAGTGCGTAGCGCGAGGAGCGATTACCATCGAGCGCGAAGTTCGAGATCCAAAAGACGCGTGCCCTAGGCGCGCTCAAACTTGCGAAGCCACGCGCGACGAGAATTACAGAAGTGTGGGGAGGGGGTAATGGTATAGTGACCAATAATACATGAATGGTCACCAAATTGTGATTTTTCAGCAACTCGAATATAAAGAAGGTTTAATGCTTTCACTATGATCCATTATGATAAAATAAGTTGTTTTGGGTTTTAATCGTGTAGAAAACTACAAATTTTGTCGACGTTTCGCGAATGTTGCAGCTCACATCTTCAGGGTGAGCCTAAAACTGAGGTTTCAGGTTATCATGCTATTATATAAGCTCTCAACGATGCCTGTGATTGGTCAAAGACCCCACTGTGGGGATTGGTCGAACCTGATTCACCAATCTATTCTTTTTTTAAATACCGAGAGGACGGAAAGCCAAATCGGATTGGTATTGTATCCATTGTCCCTATTCATGTTGTGAAGGTGTTTTGAGATTCCGTTTGCTTCTCTACGTCTTTTCGGAAAATTTTTTTTTGTTTTTGCGATGATGATTGTCTTGTCAAATGAAATGCTATGTCCTGTTTCGATGTGATGTTCATCTAGTGCTGATTGCGTGGAATATTTCAGCCTGACTTTACTCTCATGTTCCTTTATACGTGGCTTGCCGCTCTCCTGGTTTCTCTAATATAAACTTTGCCGCAAGAGCAAGGGACTTCATATACTCCTGGATAACTGAATGCTGCCTTTTGCCTTTTGGTTTGTTTAGGAGTTGTCCTATTTTTGCAGGTTATGTAAATATGGTTTTGATGTTGTGTTTGTTGAGAATTCTTCCTATTTATTTTGTGATACCTTCGATGTAGGGTAGAATGTTGGTCGCTTTTTTCTTTCTTTCTTTAGTTGGTTGTGCTGACTTGTTTCTTCTGGTGTATTTCCTGATTGTTCTATCCATTTGTTTCTTCGTGTCATCATTTTCCATTAGGTTTTGTTCAAGAATTTTTAATTCCTCCGGAAGTTATCTTTATCTGTTATGGATACAGCTCTGCACTGTTAAAAATCTGCAGAGTAAATGGCTAGCGGAGTTGAGAGTATAATTTTTCAGAGTATAAAATCGACTCAGTATCGATTAAATTCAACTCCCCATATTTCACTCCAGAGTGAAATAGAATTAGTTAGAGGCTCGAAGTGCATTCAGAGTCAATATAAATAATTCGCACCACAGAAACAAAATCTTGAACTATGCTCTGTCCAGAGTTAAAGAGTCGTGGCAAGACTCCTTACGGAGTTTACGCTCGGTGCTGCGTTCGCAGAAAACTTGAAAACACTCTCTTTGGAGTTGTTCGCCACATCATGATGTGGAGTTCTTTTCCGAGAGTTACATTTTGGCTCGTCTTCTTCTACTCCGCTTGCCATTTACTTAGAATGGTGGGACTTTTATAGGGTATGCTTCGGAGTTGATTTTAAATCCGCTTTTTTAACAGTGTGTGAACGAGGAAGTTGATGACTGACTGCTTTTGGGACGGGTGGTCGTGGGAGGAGTCATAAAAGGTTCTCGTTGTATGAGTAGGTTTTCTGTAAACTTCATGTCCTAATGTGTTATCAGATCTTTTGTAAACTAGAACGTCCAAGAAAGGCAATGTTCCGTTTTGTTCAATTTCCATGGTAAACTGGATATTCGGATGTAATTGGTTGATGAAATCTCAATCAGAAAGAAGACATCATGGTATTACCTGCAAATAAAGGCAACACTACAGTAATAATGAATAAAGCAGATTACGACAACAAAATCAAGGACTCTAAACTTGACAAAGAAACAATAACCAAATTGATGCCAACCAATCCTATTTCTCCAAGACTTTACCGTCTTCCAAAAATCGACAAAAACAACGTTCCTCTCAGACCGATCGTAAGCGCAATAAACTCACCAACTTATAAACAGGCACGCTTCCTTACCAAACAACTGAATCCTTTCACAGGAAATTCTATCACTCACGTTCAAAATTCTTTGGACTTCATCAAAAAGATACAATGGGTTCACTCACATTCATCCTCAGGACATCCTCGTGGGTTTCGACGTAGTATCTCTTTTCACGAAAGAACCAATCCGTGATACAATCGATATCATCCAATCCTTTGAAAACTTTCCCTCTGATCTCATACCTTTGATAGAACACTGTCTCAACAATACTTACTTCTCCTTTAATAACCAATTCTACAAACAAACCTCAGGAGGGGCAGCGGGATCTCAAATTTCACCTGTAATAGCTAACATCTTTATGGAACATCTGGGTACTAAACTCTTTAGCCAATCCAAGCTCGCACCAGAGTAATAGTGCCGTTACGTTGACGATACTTTTGTAATCTTGAGACATGGACTGGATGAACTACACAAATTTTCTGATTTCATCAACCAATTACATCCGAATATCCAGTTTACCATGGAAATTGAACAAAACGGAAAATTGCTTTTCTTGGACGCTCTAGTTTACAAAAGATCTGATAACACATAAGGACATGAAGTTGATAGGAAACCTACTCATACAACGAGATACCTCCATGCCTCCCCCCAACACCACCCTTCCCAAAAGCAGTCAGTCATCAACTCCCTCGTTCTCAGCGCTGTATACATAGCGGATAATGATAAATTACAAAAGGAATTACAAATTGTTAAACAAATCCTAATTGAAAATAATTACATGAAGAAACAAATTGATAGAGCAATCAGAAAATACACCAGAAAAAACAAGTCAGCACAACCAACTAAAGAAAAAGAGAAAAAAGCGACCACCATCCTACCCCACATCCAAGGTATCATAGAATAAATAAGGAGAATTCTCAACAAACACAACATCCAAACCATATTGAAATAACCTGCAAAAATAGGACAACTCCTTTACAAGACAGAAGACGAAAGAACACCATTCAGTGATCTATGAATATACGAAATCCCTTGCTCTTGTAGCAAAGTTTATGTTGGAGAAACCGGGAGAGGGGTAAGCCAACGTATGAAGGAACATGAGAGTGAAGTCAGGCTAAAACATTTCACTCTATCAGCACCATCTTCGCAAAAACAAACAAATTTTTTCGAAGAAGTCAGAAAGAAGCAATCGAAAGCTTAAAAACCCTAACAACATGAATAGAGACAATGGATACAATACCAGTGCGATTTGCTTTCCGCCCTCTCGGTATTTAAAAAAAGAATTGACTGGCCAATCAGGTTCAACCAAACCCCACAGTAAGGTCTTTGACCAATCACAGGTATCGTTGAGAGCATACTTAATAGCATCATAACCTGAAATCTCAGTTTTAGGCCAGTCCTGAAGATGCGAGCTGCAACGTTCGCGAAACGTCGACAAAAAATGTAGTTTTGTACATGATCGAAACCCGAAACAAACTATTTTATAAATATAAAGGAGGATTGATCAAAAGAGAGTTAGTGGCCACAACTTGGACTCCTTTTCCTATTCGAAGGGGGGGGGGGGAGTACACTGACCTATCACAAAAGGATAGGGGTTCCAGCATTGGGACCGATCACAGAACAGTAATCAGTTACTCCAGAAAAAAAGGTTAGAACTCGAACCCTCTTTCTCATTCCAGAGGAGAGATGGGGGCGGAAAGGAATCAAGCGGTAATCAAATTGATTCGATTTCTTTGGAAAGTCATAGGGAGACGAGGAGGTAATCTCATGTCTGGTCACACAGAATGCTTGAGTCATACTGTCAAGGCAGTTCAGAATTATTCCGCCACTATTGTCTTAGATTACTTTTTTCCATTGTGATGACCTTTCAGTACAAAAATCATGGACCTAAATCCAATTTACAATTGGAGGCTTTCTTCTCTTACTCTTTTATGATATTTTTTATGGTCTGCAAGGAGGCCCTATGGTTCTGCCCAGGCCCTGCAGGGTGAGTCCCACGAGTACATACGATGTCCCTTATTTTTAAACGGGAGGCAGTGTTATCTCTTCTTAGCCTACAAAACTATTCTTTTTTAGGAAAGAACGCTTTGTGAAGAAAGAATATTTTTTATTACACGTCCTGTTTCACACCTCCCTGTTGGGGTGAATTTCTCCTGAAACACTTTGCAGTTACATATGTTATGTCCTTCTCAATTCAATTGGTAACTTGTCTGATCTTCTTTGAAAATCTATTGTAGGCGCATTTCCATGAGTGTCCTAAGTGTCATTTTCTTGCTCATTTTATAAGTGACACGACAAAAATTAATGCAAAGATTTGGAAGACATTTTTGCATAAGGTCGCAGACACCGTATTTAGAATAGAGGTAATTCGAAAATAATTAAATAACATGGACACTCTTTGTTTTTTTATGTTGTTATTCTATTGGTGTTTTTATTAATTTTATTTTAAAAGATTTTGCTTTTGTTAGGAGATAGCTAGGGTCTTTCCCTTCAGAAATTTTGGTAGCTGCTTGTAATTTACTGTAGCTAAGATCGCTTTCTGATCTTGAATATACTAAGAAGCAGCAAATGAACTGATTAAGCTATTAATAGTAGCGCTATAGCCTATTAGCATATACAGTGTTCTGTCGATTATTGCATAACATTTCATAATCAGTGGTGCGTACGTGTTTGCATATGGTGTAGGGTCCAAGCCATTCGCTTTCCAATTTTGACTGTTTGCTATCGTTATGCAATAGCACTAAATCTCCTGGTTTGAAAAAAGGATTGCTGATTGTTATCCTTGTGTCTTTCTCCATATTTTCCCATGATATTTAGTCGCGTAACCTCTCGATAGCACAGTAAAAACAAAGCGTGAATGGGACCCGTTTTAGGGTACTAGCTACCTGCAAAGCGAAGTACCTTAGGTGGTGTTCATGCTACCCAGTTGAGGTTCTGCGTTCCCGACAATAGGAGTACGGAATTTTTGACAATTTTGTCGATCATACACGATGGTCTGTTTAGACATTGCAAGGTGCGTTGTTTGCATTTTGCAATATTAGACAATGACGCTATACATCCAGGTAGCCTGCATGCATGCAAAGCAGACTATCATTTCACGTGGTATATGTAAGGACCACCGATTTGTATTTTACCCTGGATAATGGATGACGTCACGCACGCGTGCCGAGTTAAAGTCATAAATACGTGTATGTTCTTCTCTTGAGTCAGCTGACTGTATTTACATGCCAAGCCGGGACAGCGTGCATTTTATCTTTACTTGGTGCAATTAACACACCATCTATGTTTAGAGACTATGGCGTATATTGGAAACAGGACCTATCAGTAGTACCTCACATAGGGAGGTCATCGTTTTGTTTATTCATTTATTTATTAAAATAAGTCCTTAGGGCTAAGTAGTCCTCTGGGAATAGGAAATACATATACTGGTACTAAAAATACAGTCGCTGATCGATGAGTATTCTTGAACTTTTAATTATATAGTGCAACAAAAATTCCAATAAAATATTAGATAATACGAATATCAAGTGCGAGAATGAATATGCTAGCGTAATAGTATAATATTAAAAAGGATTCATATTAGGTTTCAACTTAGAGTAGTGAGTGACAGCAAAGTATAAGATAACTTGTCGCATAACTATAAACCAAGAATATGATCAATGTATATGAATTAAAACATGAGTTTGGGCATTACATGTGATTGAATTATTGAGCCGCTTACCTAAATAAGAGAGTTACCAATGCGTGATTTCTAGGATGGGATAATAAATATTAATTGAATACATGAAAAAAGCTTTTTTGAAGTGAAAATAGGAAGGAGCCTCCCTAATTGTTACAGGTAGTTTTTTCCATAATCGTGCACCCCTAACTGTGAAAGACCGTTGTAATTTACACGTTCGATTTCTAGAAATGAGGATAACCTTCTTCTTTCTCGAAGTTTGGAATGGGCAGGCAGGTTTTTGTCGAAAAATCCAAATAACTCGAAAAGATAATGCGGGGTCCCGTTCTAAAAGGGATTGTATAAAAAATTACCCACGAAATACTGTCTCCTCTTGGCTACATTCCAAAACCCTGCCCACTTTCGATAAGTTGTTTTATGTACATGTTTTGTTAAGTCATAGATAAAACGAAAGGAAGCATTGAGTGCTCTTTCAAGTTTGGAATTAAGTTGATCTGTTATATCATATACTATACAGCCATAATCAAAGTGTGGCAGAATCGAACTCTTGACCAGGGGTATTCGGGTGGGAACTGGCAAGGATTTTTTGTTTCTTCTAAGTTAGTGCAGAATTCTAAAAGTTTTCCTTGAGATTTCGATTGCCTGCTCTTTTCAGGACAAAGATCTGTTCAATATGTATCCAAGGTCTCTTACTACTTCAACAAAGTCTATAATCAGCCCACTAATTATCAGTGGCGAAAGAGTCATTATCGCTTCAGAGGTTGGCAAAAGAGATGGCCCAATCACTACAGTTTTCGCTTTAGCTGGATTGAGTGGAAGCAGATTGGTATTAGCCCCATGCACAACCCGATCTATATCCTTCTGAACGAAAGCAAGGAGATTTTTAAGGAGGCAACAGGACCGGAAAGATGAAGTTACAAGTCATCGGCATACTTGTGGTACTTACAATACTTCAACTTCCTACCCAGATCCAGGGTAGACAGGTTAAGATTGAAAGGAACGAATATAGAACCCTGAGTAATTCCACACCCTAGCTCCATCAAGTCAGATTGTTTATCCCTACTATTTTTTGCTCGTTGAAACCAACAACACAGGTAAGATTCAAACAGGCTAATTGCCATGTCAGAGAGCCCAGAGGATTTCAACTTAAGCAGAAGGAGTTTGTGGTTCACAAAGTCAAATGCCTTAGAAAAGTCGGTTAAATTACAGAATAGCTAGTACTGTCTGGAAAAAGAGTACTGCTGGGAAAAAGGGTACCACCTATTCTGTAATTTAACCGAAAAGTAAAACAATACACCAATAGTGATCTCTTTATTATCCAGTGCTATTTTAGAATCATTGGTGACTTAGAGAGTTGCTGTTTGTGTACTGTGTTTTGCACGGAAGCCGGATTGCATTGGATCTATAAGGCTTTGGGAAACCAGATATTTAGACAATTGACTGTAAACTATTTTTTCCAAATTGTTTGGATAGCGCACATAGGATAGAGATAAGGCGAAAATCTTTCGGACATGTAGGCGAACTAATTTCTGGTATATATCTGAGAAGAAGAAATTGTTGTCATTAAAAGATGGTAGAGGTAGACTTAAAATGGACCCAGCTAAATAATTAGATATAGAAGTAACTGTGAAGGCCTTTCATAAATCTTTTGGGGAAAGGTTGCTGTCAGGGCATTCGAACTTAGTAGGTATAGTGTATAATCGTCTCAGAAGATACCAAATGTTTTTATTTTTGTTTTATTCTTGATTGCATTATAGTTGTATCTATTAAGCGAGTCTCTAATTTTATTTTAACTAGATTTCTAAGTTTACGAAATGAAGCTAGTATGGTGCTGTTTTTGGTAAGTCTGGCTAATCTACATCAATTATCACGCTCCTTCCGTATCCAGATCTTGAGCTCGTAATAAACTTTCCCAGTCGTGGGTCATGAGGTGCTCCTGAAATTCAGATTCGTCGATAGAGCCTAAGTTACGTCTCTGTGTTTGAGTGGGGCTAGTGGGTTCACGGCACGAGAACTTGTAATCGATATTTTTAAGATCATGATTGGAAGAGAAAGATATAGGGTGATGTGAATATGAATCAAGTTTTTCTAGATCATCAACAATCATTCAATCAATACGTGTACTGGCACGATCAGTGTGGTGTGTGGAATTATGGGGAACGATCGAGAGTCCAGAGGATTGTATCAAAGTTTTTAGGTAATTAGTGTGAATACTACTCGCATTCAAATTCGTATTAAAATCACCGGCGAAAATAATATTATTGTAATTGAGAACATGCATAGAGTATTCCGATTCAAGTTCAGTGCCATAGGATGCATTTAGTGGTTTATATACAACACCAACTAGTATTTTATTTCCACCAGAAGCAACCTCTACTAAAAGAAACTCCAATGTCAGGTAGTTCGCCGTTGAACTCATCCCCCTAATGGTACCTCCAAGACTTTTATGCACATATGAACAGATCCCACCGCCCCTTCTTTCAACCCTATTTCAGCGAAAGAGCACTTAATCATCAAGGTTAACCAAACTGAAAGGATGATTAGGAGTCAACCAACTCTCAGGAACCGCGATTAAGTGATAAGAGCAAGCCTGAAAGAAGTGTTTAAATTCCTGAAAATGAGCCAAGAGTGATTGGGCATTCACATGAAAAATATTTAGGGAAGTCATCGAAAAAGTTCATTAGTACAATTCAAATTGAAGCAGGTGAAGCATCTTGAAAAAGCGATAACCCTAGTTATAAGCCACATCATAAATATATAAAATCGGTGCAACTCGATAACATAAATACCAGCCTCTTGATAATGCATAACAGCAAACTCGAAAAATAAATTAAAAATAATCTCAACAAATAACATATGAAAGATTATATAATAATAATAAAAAGGTTAAACGAGCGAGACACTGGCCCACTTACTGAGAATCCCGAAGAAATCCAGTAGCTGCTAGCGAAGAAGATCGGCATCACGTAAATGAGAAAGTAGGATCCTTGGTGCCCCCTCTTCTTTGCGTCAAAAAATAAGTGGGAGGTTACTGATTATGTTAGCACACATAAATCTGGTCGGTGAATTGAGCCACAATAATGGGTGGGAATTGGGAACGGGAAGGATCAGCAAGACGAATTCTATAGATAGAAACAATGTTGTCATGAGTGCATGATACCCCAAAAACAGTGGCTATGTTGCAGATGATGGAAGACAGATCTTCAGACTGTCCATGCGACAGTCCGTGCAATTCCAGAGTAGAATACAACGCCGCTTGCTCTAAATTGTTACATTTTTCATCGAGTGCTGATACTTGTTTAGTAAGCATGTCATTCTCCAAATTTAGTCTTTTCGTTGTTGCCTGGAATTCGGAGATATCCGTGACGTTCGAGGCAGTCGTTCCTCGACTTTGGCGATGTGAGACGTATTCTCTGCAATGCTGTTGACCAGGCTTTCGAAGGCCTGTATCTTCCTATTTTCGAATGATTCCCACGTGTTGGAAATCTGCTGGAATCCCGCCTCCTGTTCCTTCGATACTGCGCTTACAATAGCAGTTTCGATGCCAGGCCCCCTTGATACTATAGGCGTCCCTGAAGTTTGTGCATCATCATCGCCTGTCTCTGATGGCAAAGAATTATGACTACGCTGTTAACTCTTGCTAGTATTCGAGGTTGTTTCACCACAACTCGCACAAGCTACCATCCCTGCCAAGCAAACCAAAACTTGCACACGAAAACCAGAATTTATAGGGTTTTCTGACAGAAACTGCACGAGAAACGAAGAGATCAGTATTCCTTAGATTAAGCACACCAACAATCACTCCACATGTGACTTCACAAGACGACCCAGCCGGAGTATTTAAACAAGAATTATGGAGCGACAAACGGAACGTCTGAAATCACCGGTCAGGACCGCAGATTATCAGGTCGCTCGCACAGAAAAAATGTGTGTTTTGTGGATTTTTTATGCAGTGAGAAATTCAACATATCTCTGATGCGGACCTTATCTGTAATGTTGATTACCGGTTCCTATATGTGGAATTTAAGAGTACTCCAGGATTTGTTTCTAGTGAAAAATATAATTTGAGTGTAGAGAACTTTGACTCATCCCTCTTTGTTGTATGCTGGCAGTTGAATTCTCAACAAAGATAACATGTTTTGTTTACTTATTTTATTCTAATTATTTCCGTTAATTATCGTTTTGATTCTCAACTTATTGGGCAGACGGTTCTTTTTCCAGCTGGCGTACTCGTAAGGAATTTCTTTTCCATCTCTCGGATCGTGGTTTCGCAATCTCTCAGAAATCAATTCGTTACCTACACCTCCCCTCTTCTTCAACCTGATTAATTCCTGCATTCTTGCGCTATTTTCCTGAGAGATTTTTAACTTGGATTGGATGAATTCGCGAAAGTGCGTCAGCTGCCGCATTTCCCTTCTTGTTTTTGTGTACGACGTTGTACCTGTACGCTTCTAATTATTATCTCCATCTCGTTAACCTGGAATAAGGGTCGTTCACGTTGAAAAGTCACGACAAAGCCTAGTTGTCCGTTTGTAACACAAATTTGCGTCCAAAAATATGTTGGCCTTGAAGTCTGGATATCTCAAAATCGGTTCTAGGGAAAGAGCATCTTTCAATGATTTGAAACCTAATCCACAAGAAGGTGTCCAGGTAAAGTGTTGATTTTTCTTTGCCAGTTCGGTCGATGGTTTAGCTATTGTGGAAAAGTTTTTTATAAATTTCCGCTAGAATCCGGCTAAACCCAAGAAAGACATGACTTCTTTTTGTTTCTCGGGTCTTTTGAAATTTTGGAAGTCTGTTTATATATGGGGGTTTGGCTCCACTCTATTTTCTGTGATCACGTGTCCTAGGTATTCTAGTTCTGGCCAAAAAAATCTACACTTGTCCAGTTGAAGTTTGAGTTCAGTAGCCCGTAAACGTTCGGAAAGAATAACCAGTTTCCCGTTGCCTTCTTGAAACACTACTTCCAAAAACAACAATGTCGTCTAGGTAAGCAAGGCATATTTTCCCGATCACTCCTCTTGCAAAAAACCCAGTGCATTTTTTTGAGTCCTCATGCATAGCAATTTGGTGAAATTCTGAGCTTAAATCGAAAGTTGAAAAGAACTTTGCTTTTATGAGTTGATAAAAAAAATTGGAAAAAAAGAAGGTAGGTGACCAACAATATTTCTATGGCCAGTCATAGGGGTGACTTCAACCTTCACGAACTTGGAAAAGGAGTAGGTGTGTGACTTACATCATTCCCATAACTAGTCACAGGGATGACTCCCTGCCCTCACAAGACTTGGGAAAGGTATGTGATCCACAGTATTTCTTTGACCAGTCACAACGGTGACTTTTCGCCCACACGACACATGGGGAAAGGGTAAGGTATGCGACCCATAATATTTCTTTGATCAGTCATAGGGGTGGCTTCTTTCCCCACAAAACTTAGGAATATCTTGAGTATCTTCTCTCCGCCTACTTTCAGTGCTTCAAGTTTTTTGCGTAACAGTAAGCTTAGTTAGATAATCTTTGAATTATTAAAAAATTATTACCTTAAACAAAAGAAAATCCAATCATCGAATTCCAGTGGTTAATGTTTTGCTTTTCAATTTAAAAATATCTATGCACAAATGTGGGAAAGTACCAAGGCTAAGCACCTGACGTGATATAAACACATTAACGAGCGCGAAGCGCGAGAAACAAGAATCAACTGACGCGCGCCTCTAGGCACGCTAAACTTGCGAGAAAATTTGGTAACATTTTAAATATACAAAACCTATTAACTTATTTGAGTTTTTAACTGAACTTTTCTTCTTCATAGCTCTGACAGCATTTTTAAAATGATGGAATTCGATGGAATAAGAGGTTGAATATTTAAAAAAGATTTTCCACAAATCCGCTGCATACAATTTTTAGAAATAAATCAAATATCATTGTTCTTCCAATTTCTTGTCCGTTTTTAAAATTTCAAATCATCATTTGATGATCTCATAAATATGAATATCTCACAAGGACAAATCAGAAGCTTGCATAATTCTTGAGATAAGAATGATACTGCAAATTATTATGACATATAAGTCTACGGAACAATCATATTGTTAACTAAATTCATCAGTGATACATTCATCAGTATTTTCTCTACTCAGGAAAAATGAGAAACGTACATATTCTGGTCTTCACCTTTGCAATACTCCTCCTTTCTGTTGGTAAATACTATAATATAATAAATGAAAAAATGATAATAAATTTTCATTAGATTGTACATTTTCCAGACTCTCACATAAAAATTCTTTTCTGACGTACGCAAACATATAATTTCAGCTTTTTCCTACTTCAAAATCTGAAAAATCTGATAAATCTGATATTCCGTAATTCTATAGCTATATGCTCTGTTAATATATAAAATTAATTTTGTTAACATGTACTTTATTAAACAGATTTCACGGGTGGCTAGTTAGTCGTGGGGGTTAAGGCATGAGCTTTGGACCCACACCGTCTGGTCGCGGGTGCGATTTCCGCCTCCCACTCTGGAGAGGTTATATAAAGTAGCGGTTAGTAAATATAGAGGAGAAGTGTGATGCTAAGACTACCAAACCCATTAAAGGGGGAAAGTACGAACAAATTTTCCTTGAAACATATTTCAATAATCGGCCATCAGTTGTCGACATTTTGTGGTCGTGCGCTATACTTTGTGTCAGAAAACAGCTTTTTCGTGTATTCAAGTTATGGCGCATTCGAATTGGGATTCAACTCGAATGATTGCATTCATCGAATGTTGGGGACTCAATGTGTCCGGATAAAGGTGCAGAATTTTTCGAAGTTGCTAAAAGTCGGACTGGCTGTCCAAACTCTGGCGAAGACATCATTCAAAAAGTGTGTGTGAAGGCAAACAATTGTTGTGAATATATAATAGAGTTTCATCAAGAGTTTACTGAGAGTTTCGATTATCATCTAATCCAAGTGAAATCTTTTATTTCAAATACTTAAAAAGAATTTTCTTTCCTAGAGCGATAATACGTATAAATATTTTCTCGAAATCCTATCCTTTTTATCCTTAGATTCATGATATTTCCGTCAAATATTTCCTGCAGATAGTGTTTCTTAAATTAACATAAAGAAGTTTATGTAAAATTTAACGAAAATTCACATGGATGTTTCAAATTTTTATCTAAACAATCAATAAATCCTCCAGCAAGTTCCACAAGGTTACAAGCCACAAGCAAGGGACAACAATTTTACGGCGTGGCTATTTCGCCCTAAAAAGGTGGTGAAATAGTATGATTGTCTTATTCCGCCCATTTTTTTTGGCTGAAATAACATTCTTGCCTTATTTCGCCCATTTTTTTCGGGCGAAACAGCATGCTTGCCTTATTTCGCCTAATAAAGCTGACGAAATAAGGAGAGTAGCTTATTTCACCCACCGGAATGTGTGAGGAGGAAAGATGGGCAAAATATTAATATTAAAATTAATTAATTATTCATAATTATACTATAAAAGTTATCATCGCACAAGCAAAACATGAGGCGCGATTAAATCAAATATAACCTCAAAATTTAAAAGGAGGCTTAGAGTCCAAGACGATTTAGTGGTTATGACCATCTCAGTTAGGTGGCGCAAACATCGAATGCGCGAAATTTGAATTCCATTGTACTTGCTATACGCGACGATTGAAACTTTCAAATAAGAGAGGAAGAAGAATGAGTTCGAAACAACCAGAATAATGTTACATATTAATGACTGTCTTTGTTTATCTTTGTTCTCTTTTATATAATTTGATCAAGTATTGCCTGATTTGCTTGGAACTTTTCAGAATAATGATGAAGTTTGAAAATGAGTTTCTTTAATAAAAAATTATTTTTAGATATAATACTGCATCAGAAATTCTTTAAAGCTTTATTGAGTACTATTTTGTTATCTTTAAGTTTAAAATTAACATTTACAATATCAAACATTAAAACCCATTCACTTCTGTCCTATTTGAGAGCATAGACTGGAATATAGCTTCGGGAATGACTAAGTGCATACAGTTTCTAACGTAACAACATCTTGTTGTTTCCCATAAAACAAGATTGTATAGATGAATCGAAACTCTGACTTGCGAAAAAATGATGTTTTTTTGATTATGATTATTTATTGCAGGAGAACTTTACCTCCAACATGAACATTTTTAAATCAGGAATTCTTTCGCCTCTCAACTTGAAGTTGTCTTATTCTAAAATTGTGATCTGGAATTATCCAATTTGGACGTTTTAAAATAAAGATTTTTAGCTAGAAAGATGACTTAGCAGACGACAGACGGTTCACATGCAAAATTGGTAGAAAACCTATTTCCCCTGAAAAATACTTACGGGAAGAGGCCGGAGAGCGGTCGGCTGATATATTTTCCTCCATCTCTCAAAGTTTTAACCCAAAACATTATTTACTTTGGAAATAAGGATTTGGAGAAAAAATACATTACAAGGTCAAATTCGACTACGTCATAGACTACCATTTGCCTTCAAAAGACATTGGGATTAAGACAAACAACATTGTGTTGCTGTGTGATCTAGGAAACGAGGCTTTGCAAAGATGAATCAGAACTTTTACTATTACGACAAAATAAAGATTCTTTGATCTTACATATTTATGACAAAAAAATTTTGCCACATTTATGAACTAATATGGGTGATGAGTAAATGTAGATGTATGAACCTCCCTTTCATGGATAACAAAACTTTATTCATATACTATTGAGGGAGATGAAACAAGATGTTAAAATTATTGTAATTCGAGGATCGTAAATTTTGATAGATTTTTATTCGAACTTATTCAATCTGAAATTTTAGGATCTTCATCCCGTTTTCAAAATAAGAATCGAAATTCGTTTCATTGAAAAAACTTTATGGATTTTTAATTGTTTTATCATGCTTCTTATCTGAAATTATTAGATTTCAATCCAATTTAGGTTTCAGTTATTCTATTTTTGAGGACTTTGTTTATAAATTATATCATTTAAAATCATCTCCATTATGAATTGTTCTATTCTTTCAATTTTGTATATAGAATTATTTTTAAATGTCGCGATGATAGCAAGTACAATTAAATTCGAATTTTGCGCATTCGATGTTTGCGCCACCCAACTAAGATGGTCATAACCGCTAAACATTTTGAGGTTATATTTGTTTTACTCGCGTCCTATGTTTTGCTTGTTTGATGATAACGTTTATAGTATATTCATGAATAATTAATTAACTTTATTGATAATATTTTGCCCGTCTTCCCCTTCTCACACATTCCGGTGGGCATGCTATTTCACCAGAAGAAATGGGCGAAATAGTCTCGTCCTAATTTTACTGTAGAGACGAAAATTGCTTATTGAAATTATGTTTTTACAAGATTATCATTCTCAACAAGAAAATTAGGTAAATTTTTAGTGAAAACTCGATTCTATGATAATACTTAAAGTTTTTGCAGCAATTCATTTAGTGAGACAATAAATATGTATGCATACACTTAATTTACAAATTTCTCCTTTGATGTCTGTTACATTTAAGGTGCTTCATCAAGGATAGGCTTTCGCTGAGGGGAAAATTCTCTTACACTGGTGAATTGTTAGTTGTAATATGTTCCCTACCTCATCTTTAGACCCTAATGAAGCGTTTGTCAGACGGCTTTTTTCAAATGTTGTGTTATTTGTTTTTGTTTGAATTTTAAATCAAGTTATTTTTGCGCCTGCGAAATCGGATCCGCTTTACTCCTCAAATAGGCGTGGCAGTCACGCCAATAACTTCTATTCTAGGTGTACGACGGGTCCGATTTCGCAGGCGCAAAAATTACTTGATTTCAAATTCAAAAAAAACAAATAACAACGCAATATTTGAAAAAAAGCCGTCAAACAAACGCTTCATTAGGGTCTTAAGATAAGGTAGGAAAAATATTACAACTAACAATTCACCAGTGTAAGAGAATTTTCCCCTCAGCGAAAGCCTATCCTTGATGAAGCACCTTAAGGTGAAAGGTCTGTTACATTTCTCCTAACTTTTTTTTATTTTAATTGTTATCCATAAATATGTTGAGCTTCCCGACCACTTATTATCATTTAGAAGCAATCTATAAACGTTTTAAACATACGTATAGAGTGAAACCAACCTAAAAATACAGTAACCATTGAACGATGAGAATTCAGAAGATAATCGTTGAAATCCATTCAGTTCGATATAAAAAGCATTTTCTCTAAATGACTTTTATCTTTAGTATTGTGAAGCGACGTACTGAAACATCAGTTGTTTTTATATAAAACATTTTGAACCCTAAAAATGCTGTCCGACAATGAGACACATGCTGTCCGTTCACTGAAAATCTTGTCTGACCACTATAGTGTTTTCTCATGCTTGTTTGAATAACCTTTTATTTTTTATAACATTCACTTCAACTTCTTAGTTCAGGGCAAAAGAGCCAGAAGAGAGTTGAAAAATGCAAGATTTTGTTGGAAAAAATAAACAAACAAGTGACTACAATCATTGAAATACATGAGCAACAATATTTATCCGACCACTGGTACATTAACCCTATAATTTTTTTGTCATGAGTTTCGTACTTTTCAGGTATAATGAATCGGAATATTTCGTAATCCCATCAGCAATGTACGGAATTTCGAAATGAATTCTTTCAAGATTATTTTGAATTAACGAAACTTTTAGGATGATTTAATAGTGCATATTTTTTTAGCTTCGACGAAAAAGAGTACTGAAGAAACTTCGGAGTTGGAGCTATTTCCAAAGAGAAATCTCTTTCCCACTATTCAAGGAATATCACTGGTAATTCGAAGATTTGTTCATGTAAAATTGGTTGAAATATACATTTTGTAAGAAAGCACGCTACACCGTCTACGTTTGCATCGTGAGGAGAACGTTAAGAAGCGGTTGATTCTGCTCACGAACACTTCCAATCGTAGATGGTGCGTACTTTCATTTAAAATGGATATTCCCGCCCATTCCTAATAAATCGATCTAGAAGATAACAGAAATATTCATCCAATAGTAAGGGACATTAGATCGACTTAAATATTAACCAATATTGAAATATATAATTATACTCCAAATATATGCTTGTGTATGTGTGTGTACTTTTATTAATACTCCTTTTATGATAACTCGAGAACACGTAGAACTTGAGTCATAAAATTTGGAAGAATTAGTGTCCTAAATAATGCTCATAATTTATTATGTTCAGAACAGGATCGGTGAGAATAATTTTTCTTTTCGATTTTATAAATGTATGCCAAGAATCGTTCAAGCAAGGATTTTCCTTAAGATTCTAAATGTATAAAGGAGATATGGCTGCCTTCTGCGCAGGCAAATTCTCATTGCGCGCTTCGCGCACGGCTCGCTTCGCGCACGGCTCGCTTCGGGCTTTGTTCTTCCCTACATTCGTGTACAGTGCTTTTTAAGCTCGATAGCGAAAGGTCGACTGCATTAATTAGATGATTGTGAATTTTCTCTTGTTAGAGCTCCTCCGGCTTTGAAAAATACATTCTCATTTCGTGTCTCGTGCTGCGCACTCGATCAAAATTTGTCCGACACGGTAGAGAAGCTTTGTTGACCAATTTTTTTCATATGTTGTGTACTCTTTCTAGAAACTTTATTGTTTAATGTTTTATTTCATTTTATATGATTGAAAAAAAACTACGCATCCAATTGGAAAGATTATAACAAATTTACAGATCTATTTCGGGTGAACAACTTTCCTCTATCAATCTTCTGTCTCAGCCTTCGTCATTTTTTCAAAAAGTTTATACTTTCATCTTTATAGTTATTTTGCCTGATTAAAATGAAAACCACATATTCTTTTGAAGAAAGATTGATAATACATTTAGAGATATTTTCCTGGTAAGGAACTTGGGTCTATTTGTTCTTTCCTACACGGAAAAAATATGTTATCAAATTTTTCGTTGACTGTCAACCACTTTTGGATGGGATAAAAAAAATTTCGTGAAATTTTCATTACCAATTTATACAATCTTGTGCACTATTCATTGCATTTTCTTGGAGTTTGCAAAACAAATAAATAAGTCAGTCGAGGTTTGAGAAAATTTAAAAAACAGTGCACGAGACTATGAAAAAAATTAATGAAAGTTTCACGAACTGTTATGCATATCCAAAAGTGGTTGACAGTTAACGGAAATGTCAAAAACCTATCTTTTCCGTGTAAGCTTGTGACAATCGTTCGAAAGTCTAATTTAGACATTCTCATTCTGTATAAGAAGGTATTTGTTATGCGAAAAATGACTTTCACGGATGTAATGGAATCTCCACGTTTCAAGACCCCCTGAGTCAGAAAAAACGTTTTTTACGTAGGTGTTTGTCTGTCTGTCTGCCTGTAGTCTGTATTCTTTAATCTGTTCACTCCATAACTTTCAAAAGAATGATCCTTTTGGATTGTGCTTTGGCAAACTTTTTTTGAGGACGGTGAAATGTTGCGATTTTGCTATTGTCAAATAACAATGATCGCCACAAACCTTCGGCACTGCTTTACGATAATAACGGTATTCAGAACTCTAAACTCAACAAAAAAAAGGAAAACTTACCGTTGGGCGCCAGGTCTCCTCGAGACCGCCTAATTCTCATAAAACAAAAAGTCTCAAACGTCAAAAAAAACATTAACTACCAAAAGTGACTTAAACGTGTGACCTAAATCCCGAAAGCAGTGTACCGGAAAATGCGAGGTAGCTCAGGCTCGGTTGCGGGACGTGGTTCGCAATCAAAAAGGATTCTTAACTTAGGACAGCAAAATAACAAGGCCACATCCCTATAAAATCAACTTGACAATTAATTCAAAATAATTCTGCGATAATGTCGCCTGACCTAATGAGTCCTCGACTCTTGATTTACATAGTTAAAGAAAAATGTTCTCAAGAAAAAAAAGGATAAGCTAGCTTTAACATCTATGAATCTCAAACAATCATTATATCCATAATCAGTAGTAAACAATCCTTAAGCAAATTTATTGGTCTTGACTAAAATAGACCCAAAACTGAACTGAATCTTAAGAGCTAGGCTTCCCTGCTCGGTAATCCATGCTGCTATAATTTCTTATACTTAGTTCTTTAAATACTAGAAGAAATCTTTTTACTCTACTCAATATATCCTAATCCTAATCCACTAAACACAATTATCATGCAACAGAAGGGTC